>PVIY010008419.1:0-77076 GCA_004026745.1 Myrmecophaga tridactyla | reverse complement strand
GCTAGCCAAAGGGTAACAGCGATGGTGGCGGTGGTGAGATGGCACTTGTATTTGCCATCATTTTAGGTGCCACTGTCAAATGAAAAAATAGCCTCTGTTTTAAAAGACTCTTGCATAGTAACACTTTACAGATTGAATATACTTTCACATATATAAGTCTCAGAGAAAATAAAATGAATTGACCAAAACTGCATACTTCCTAAGTGATGGGTATTTAACTCGAGTCCAGGTCTCCTGACTTCAAGCTCACTGTTTGGCCACTACACCATAATATCTTATGACATGATGCATTAAAAAGAAAAAAGGGTACACGTATGTTACTTACCGTATTTGCTAGCTTGGACAGTAAAGGGACAACTCCATGATCTGTAATAACAGCTAAATTTTCCTGATCTTTTGCTATATTGGTAATAGCAGCACATACACTTGCCAGAACTTCTTTGTTGTCTGATTTCAGTAAATTGACAACAAGTTCCAAACCACCAACAAAGGAACGAACCATCTCTCCAGCATCCTAGATGAAAATAAAAATGAAAAATGGTATTTAAAAGGACCTTATATTGCTCCTTTTTAGAAATTCAGAGAACAGTGATAAGGCTGTGAGGTACACCTTAGGCATGAAAGACATTCAGTTGATCTCATTTCTATATTATAAATAATTTCTATATATGCATGTCTAAAGCATGTATAGCTATGTAACATATACATCCACAAGCAAAATTACCTTTCAACAAATATTTACTGAACAACTACCATCTGTGAGTTGCTGCACTGGCTTCTGGGGAGTGGCAGGGAACACGATATAAGCTGTTCGGTCACCAGGTGACCTACAGTCCAGCGGGGAAGACTGGCTTTCAGAAAGACAGCAGGTGTGCAATCAGCAGCCTCAGTGGAAGGAGGTGAAGATGCTACAAGCACATGCAATGAGGGACTCTCGGCTAGTGCAGATGCAATGGCTGCCTCCCCGAGAGGATGTCTGTAAACTAAGGCCTAAGTTATGAGTAGCTGGCTAATGGGAAGGGGATTTCAAGTAAAGGAATCACCGGGTAGCATAGGTCTGAGGGTGAGACAGAAGGTGACTTCTCAGTTCCGAACAGGTGGATGATACAGCTGGGAAGGGGCCATGGGGGAAATGAGAGTGAAGAGGTCAGATCCTGATGCATATTTTAAGCCATCATAAGGTATCTGAAGGTCACTTGAAGAGCATTTGAAGGCCACTGGAGAGGTCAAGTGGGGATGTGTGCATGAGATGTGTAGGAGTGAGATTTTCTCAATTTTGTATCTTAGAAGCGCTCTCAGGACCACAGCATGCAGGGTTGAGGCCAGGGCAAACAATGGGAGAGGGAGCTATTTCACTATTGAGGCTATTTCACTAGCTCAGAGAAGAGGTGGGGATAGTTCATGAGGATTAAGGGATTTAATGGGGGAAGACGAAGGCAATGGATTAAAGGATGGGTTCCAGGCTTCTGACCTGCCCTAGTGAAGAACGCCTGCCAGGCTCCAAAAAGAATAGAGACACATTGACTTAAGGACTGGAGGATTTCTTAAAATCCCCTACTGGCTTGCACTGGTTTGAAAGGAAGTATGCCCCCTAAGAAAAGCCATGTTTTAATATAATTCCATTTCATAAAGGTAGAATAATCCCTATTCAATGCTGTATATTTGAAACTGTAATGAGATCATCTCCCTGGTTGATGTGATTTAGTCAAGAGTGGTTGTTAAGCTGGATTAGGTGACGACATGTCTCCACCCATTTGAGTGGGTCTTGATTAGTTTCTGAAGTCCTATAAAAGAGGAAACATTTTGGAGAGATAGACTCAGAGAGAGCAGAGAATGCTGCAGCACTACAAAGCAGAGCGTTCACCAGCCAGTGACCTTTGGAGATGAAGAAGGAAAACGCCTCCCAGGGAGCGTCATGAAACAGGAAGCCAGGAGACAAAGCTAGCAGATGACGCCGTATTCGCCATGTGCCATTCCAGCTGAGAGAGAAGCCATGTGCCTTCTCACTTGAGAGAGAAACCCTAAACTTCATTGGCCTTCTTGAACCAAGGCATCTTTCCCTGGATGCCTTTGATTGGTCATTTCTATAGACTTGTTTTAACTGGACATTTTCTCGGCCTTAGAACTGTAAACTAGCAACTCATTAAATTCCCCTTGTTAAAAGCCATTCCATCTCTGGTATATTGCATTCCGGCAGCTAGCAAACTAAAACATAGCTTCATTTCCTTCGCAATAAAGCAAAGAGTCTAAATCCTTAGCACGTCATGAAAGTATTTTCCCAATCTGGTCCAACCTCACTCTCTTGTCTTAATTGCCAGTATATTCTTTTGCATAAACTGTACTCCAAACTCTCAGAATTATTGTTGTTCCCTAAAGTGCCATCCATGTTCTCTCACATCTTTGAATGTTATTTTCTTTACCTGGATATCCTTCCAAATTCCTGCAAACTCTTACTCAGCCCAACTCATCTTTAATAACAGTTTAAATAATATCTCCTCCATGAAGTTTTTCCCACTCCTCTTCTCAGTATGGGTCATAATTTCCCCTCCACCCTTCTGCAGAGGATGGCTTTCTCCAAAGTCCATTTCCCTATTCTGTCTTGCTGGCCAAGTCTTGATTTTGTCTGGCTGTCTACCTCTCACATCCAAGAAGCAGGATGGAGTATCTCTAGCAAATTCTTGATTGGCCTAAGCCCATCCTGGAAGTCTCATTGCCCCTTGCCAATTATTTGGTTACGGGCAGGCCAGATATGGCTCAGTTATGACCAGTGAGGTCTGAGAGGATGTTTCCTGGGAATTTTCTGGGAATGATTTACTAGTCATATGATGGAATCATCACAAATCACACTGAGATTCGTAGATCAGGAAGAGGAAAGTAGCCTGGGCCCTTGATGACAATGCTGAGCTGCTCAGTTAGCTAACCCTAACACCTGGTTTGGCCATTTGCAGCCAAAGGCATCAGTAGCTTTTTGTTTACTGTATTATAATTATTGTTATCATTTGCTTCTTCCTTTAATTTGTGAGCTCTTCAAAAAAATAAAGCCACCTGGTCTTGTTCTTCTTTGATTCTCTCTTAGGACCTAAGCTCCTGCCTGTCACACAGGGGACAACCAATAAATGTTTGTGGAACTATAAAAATGAAATGAGAATAAAGGGGATGGCATCTTTAAGACAGTCATCACCATAAACAGTAAAAAGCAAAGGATATTTCCTATGGATGATGGAACATAAATTGATGAGATCATTTCAACCAGCTAAATATCAACACAATCTTGCTACTCCAGAGTCAACTTCTCAAAGTGCCTGATGCTTCCTGATTCTCTCCTGGCTTTATCAGCAAAGACAGTAAGCCCAGCTGTGGGGCTGTACTGGGAAAAATAACAAAAGTGATCACATCTGCCTCTGATCCAAGAACTTCCTAAGGTGCCTGGTATGAGGGACAGGGAGCCAGTCTCAGTGAGCTCATGGGCACGGTTCACCCAGGGCTTGTAATGTTTACAATCTGCGAGACAGCGAAATGTTAACACGAAAGCTTTGTGGCCCCTCCAAAGTCTGCTTATTTGTTTTGAAGGTGAGATTTTTTTTCTTTCTTTTATTTACATATAAGATTTTCTCTTTTTAGGTTTAAAGATTTCAAACATATGACGTCTTGCCTCGCATCGTTTCTATGGAAAGGGAGACAGTACATTTGAGGATGGAAAAAGTAATTGCTCCGCCAGAACCGTCTTCTGCTAATGCTAAACGACTGGGCAAATTCACCACATTTTCCACCTTCTCACATATCTTAAAAACTGGTCTTTGCCAATTTCACCAGGGGTACAAATGCCGGTTATACACAATTCAAATTTTCATCTGTAGTAGGTAAACCCTTATTAATAGTAGTTGTAATAATGACAGTCTAATTTTTCGCAGTTTACAAAGGTCTTCAATATGTATTTTCTCATCTGACTCTCACAACACTGTCTCAAGAAAGGCATGACATCCCCATTCAATTGTCACTGAGGCCTCAAAAGTTAGGTGATTTGCTTAAGGTTCAGGGACAGTTAGTGACAAAACTAAACATTAACCTTAGACTTTCCGATTGCCCGCTTAGTGCGTTTTCAGTCTATCCTCTGTGCTTAATCTTGGAAGCACCAAGAATAGCATATATCATATTAAACCTGGCTTATAAATAATCAGAAGGATCATCACAATTTAGGGAGCTTAATAGTTCCAAATAAGTCAAGTTATTTTGCCAATGACATTTCTTAAGACAAACAAAAATAGTCATTGAAAGAATATGAAACACCTTCACGCTGCTATTAAAGTAGAGTTTGAATGGTTGGATAAATTGGAAAAGCTGTTACGTTCAAATTAAGCAAAACTGAGTCAAGTACACAAATGAGATGAAAAACAGAAAATAGCAAAATAGTGACATTCGGTTGAAATTCAACTCAGAGGAAAATATTCAGACATTATTTACAGATTAATGAATAAAACAGAAAACTGGATGTTTTGGCATAGTGCAATTAAACTAATGGGTATGAAATTCCTTCTCTTGCCTCCAGCAAAAAGAACTGGCAGTGATCTGATGAGGTGAGAAATACATAATGCAACTCTAAAGCATACACGAGGCAAGCGAAACATGACTTAGGACAAAACTTTTTTAACTAGAAAAGCTATAAAAACACCACTTTGTGCCATACAGAGACCACATGATACATAATACAGTATTTGAAAAAGATTTAAAAATAGCACATTACGTGTAAAAAATTTCAAAAATGCTACATTCCCAGTAATAGTGTGTCAGAGAAGCCAAAACCAAACAGGCAAATCTTGTCCTCAAAGTACATTCAATACATTAAACCCTTCTAAATTATATATACAACCTATATGTACTCAAGTAGAACAGAGAGCTTGCTTGTGTGAGTCTATCATAAGACTTTTGCTCTGTTCCTAGTGTTAACAAGTTCTACAACTTGAAAAATTTTTTTTTGCTCATTTGGAATTACCCTATACTTGCACGTGCAGTTTTATAAAATCCAAAATTAGAATATCAATTATTATCCTTTACCTTCTGAACTGAAAAGAAATATAACTTAGTTTCAAGTCAAGTCCTCATAGTCTAGATTTACATAGCACAAAATGCATTACACTTTGAGTGTAGCTTTATCCAATTAAATCACAAGAAAAATAAAGAAAATCAGTTTAATGCTTCTGATTTTTTTTCTGCTTCTCTCATCTAATTTAACATACTTTTTTTTAAACTATCACAGACAACTGTGATTTTTCCATTTTACGGTGACCTGTGTAGATTTTGCTTTAGATGCAATATTCCATTAATGAGGAGGTTTACATTGTGGGGCGCCATTGTGTACCCAGAGGCTTATAGATTTAATTAAATGACATTCCTAGCCAATGATGTATTTGCAAGACTTTATAACAAGTACAAGGTGCTAAACAAATGTAAGTATATTATCAGAAAACTGCTATCACTCGTACATCTATGTGTGTGTTTGCACATTAATATATATTAACTTCCCCCTTTGAACTCAGTAACCAACAGATTCATTAAGGTGAAAAAGGCAATATCCTGTTAAGATTCAGTCAGATGCTTCTGAATAGCTGAGTGACATGAATCAGGCTAAGAAGAACACTTGAAACCACAATCTCGAAGAAAAATAAAAAGTTAGCTACTTGAAATACACTCCAAAAACAGGGAATCTCCAACTTACGAAGAGATTGTTTTCCTGTCTTTTCTGTGGTTATGTCTGTTATGTCTGTTACATTCTTCCATTCAAATGGGGTTTGTTCTGGTTTGGCAGCGAAGAGTCTACGTAACTCATAATGAACTTGAAATCTGACATATGCCTGTCACGAATCTTCTTCATGAGCGTCTTCTAATGTTTGAACCCAACTGTCTGGTCTCCCTGGCTTCTCTGTTGTGCTGAAATATCCTCAGTACCTTTAACCAATTTTCATATAAAATGGTTTGCACAGCTCTCCTCTCTCTTTTTCATAGTTTTTCTTAAAACTCACCCGGAATTTAACATGGAATTCCAGAGGTTGTTTGATGAAAGCAGACAGTAGCAGGATTCTTCTCTTTCCTGACCTAGAAATTGTACTTCCACTAGTGTGTTACATACACTATTTGTTCACATGAAGCTCTGAACTCAGTCCAAACCCCCTATATCTTTTTTGGGTGAATTATTGTACAACCAAGACTTATCTATCCTGCACTAATGAGATTTCCAGCTAATTTTAAGTGCATTAATTAGGTTGAAATCTTTTCATATAAAAGCAATAAGCTTTTAGACAAGATGAAATTTATCCATTCTATGTAATACTCTGAGAAACTAAATGAGCTATCTGGATATTTTGAAATAAATTTTCATCATTATCTTTGAATTTTCAGCATTGTCTAATATGATTTATTATTTAAAGCACTAAAACCTTTCTTCCCAAAGTATAAGTAAGCATCAAAAAATGCATTTGTTATTAATAGTTTGTAAATTGAAGTGTCAAATAAATGAATAAATACTTGAAATTTATTTGATTTCATTTGTAATTCCTACTTTCTTGGTTTGCTATACATAACTCAGGTAGCAGCAAGCATTTTCCTACTTATTTTCCTGTTTATTTAATGTAAAAATGGGTTTGAGAAACTTATATCCTTGCCTGGCATTAGATAATAAATGATTATTTATATAATCTAAACTATGTATTCATTCATTCATAGGTGGCTGAGAAATGCATGTTTTGTGTTATGGGAATTCAGAAATAAATATCTAGATAAATGGTCCTGAGCCCTAGTTTCACAATAAGATCACCTGGGGGGAAATTTTTTTCTTTTTTTTTTAGAAATATGAATGCCCTGATATCAATTTCTCAGTGACACAGATTTACCCAGCCAGGGGTGAGCCTCTGGCATCAGAAACATTTTTGAAAACTCTGAAGTTTATTTTAATGTTTAGCCAGATTTGAGGATCACTGATCTAGATAATTATGAAATTGTGATGTGCTACTTCAAAATCATGGCATCAGTGGCAAAATGATTAATTCAAGTGTCTGCATTTACTTAAGGAATAGATACAGGAGAAGCACTTCTGGAATGGTGAAGTACCTCCAAAAGTCTGTTCCTCTGTAAAAGCAGTAAGAACTTTAGCAGAAATCAGGAAAATCAACTTTTTCAGAATTCTGGAAATTAACCAAAAGCTTGCAAAAACTCCAGGAGTATTTGTTAAAAAAAAAAAAAGGTTGACTCTCAGAAAGAATAGCAACCTTTATTGTACTTTAACTTTCCCTATTCCCATACTTCTCTCCCAAGCTCTGTAGTGACCTTGAAACCAGGAGCTTCATAAGCATAATAGATGTGAAAGCCAGTAACCTAGCAGCCACAGGAGGTAAATGCTGAGATTGGAGCCCACTCAAAAGCCCCATACTAAGACAACTGTCACTATTTGAGCTGTATGGCAGCACCCAGAAAAAGCCTCATTCATGAGGTTTGTCTTAACTTGACCTGACTCAGCTCATTCAGTGAGGAAAGACCTATCCTCAGGGCATTTGTCAAACACAATAAGTAGCTACATTGGCCAGTTTCCATTCAACCAAGATGGCAGTGTAAGACACTCCAGGGTGCCATTTCCCAATAGAATCTTTAACAACTAGCAAAAACTGGCAGAGCCATCTTTCTCAGAATTCTGAAAAACACTTAAAGGGCTGCAGTAACTGGGTGAGTGCCAAATCAAGGAAATGCAGCTTTAAAAAATGGGAAGAGAAGCTCATGGTGACCTTGCCAGCCTCTCCCTTACTCCTCCCCAGCACAGTGTGCAGCCAACCTACATTCCCATTGCAGGTCCCTGGCTCTGTCCCAGAGGGAGCAGAGTTACCCCTATGAGCATATTGGGATGCCTGTATGTCAGAGCAAATCTATAGTGGCAGCATGAAAGACTAAATGAAATTCATCTCTGGCTCACCCTCCCAGAACTTTCCCTGAAGGAAGAAGCAGCTTGTAGTATAAAAAACAAAGAAATCCAAGCATCCTGGGGGCAAAGGATTACCTGCTTTAAGTCATACAATAGGTGAACCAGTTTGATTATGTGCCCTAGTAAAGCCATGTTTTAATTCTGATCCATCTTGTGGAGGCTGCCAGTTTCTTGTAATCCCTATTCAGTACTATAGGTTGGAAACTTGATTAGATTATCTTCACGCAGATGTGACACACCCAATTGTGGGCATTAACCTTTGACTAGAGGGATATGTGACTCCACCCATTCCAGATAGGTCTTGATTAGTTTTGGGAATCCTTTAAAAGAGCAAACATTTTAGAGAGAGAGAAGAGTGAAGAGAACCACAAGAGCCCACAGAGTCAGAGACCTTTGGCAATGAAGAAGGAATATGCCCCCAAGGGAGCTTCATGAAACAAGAAGCCTGGAGAGAAAGCTAGCAGACATCATCATGTTTGCCATGCACCTTTCCAGTTGAGAGAGAAACCCTGAACTTCATTGGCCTTTGTTGAGTGAAGGTAACTTCTTGCTGGTGCCTTAATTTGGACATTTTTGTAGACTTGCTTTAATCTGGATATTCTTACGGCCTTAGAACTGTAAATTTGCAATTAATAAATTCCTCCTTTTTAAAAGCCATTCCGTTTCTGGTATATTGTATTCCAGCAGTTTGCAAACTAGAACAAAAGGCCACCCAGGAGGGTGAGAAAGTTAATTTCATAGGGAATAGAGGGGGCATTTGAATTACTGAACCTAGCTCAGGATGACATCCCTGAGTTAACACTTAAAAATATTAACATATAAAGTGTGAAACAAAAGATTACAAGACAAAGAAACAGGAAATGATGGTCCATCTAAAGGAACAAGATGCAAATCCAGAAACCATCAACAAAGAAAATCATTCTTTGAACATACTGGACAAAGACTTTTTAAAAAATGATCCTCATTTTTTAATATGTTCAAGGAGACAAAGGAAAACACAGGGAGAGAATGAGAGGATAACAGGAAAACAATGAATGAACAATATACAAAATTAAGAAAAGATATAGAAAATTTTAAACTGATCCAAAAAGAACTACTGGAGTTGATGACCACAATAACTGAAATGAAAAATTCCCTAGAGGGTTTCATGGCAGATTGAAGCTGGAAGAAGAAGAATCAGTAAATTCAAAGAAAAGACAATTAAAATGATTCAGGCTGAGTGGCAGAAAGAGAAAAAAATTTTAAACTGTGAAGAAAGCCTAAGAGACCTTTGGGACACCATCAAGTGCATTAATATATGCATTGTGGGAGGCCCAGAAGAAGAAGAAGAAAGAGAAAAAGGGGCAGGAGGAATATTTAAAAAAATGGCAGAAGACTTCCCAAATTTAATGAAAGTCATGAATATGCACATTCAAGAAACCCAGTGAACCCCAAACAGAGTAAACTCAAAGAGAAACACACCCAGATACATATTAGTCAAACTGCTGAATGTTAAGGACAAGGAGAGAGTTCTGAAAACTGTGCTAGAAAAGCAACTTCTTTTATACAAAATGGACACTAGACAGTAGATTAAAGTGGCATAAAGAAATAATGACCTCCAGTAAGGGTACCTATATGGGTAATTATTTCAGTTCTGAAAGCTGCGCTTGAAAAGCAACTTCTTATACACAAAAGAGTCCCTATTACATTAACTTCCTATGATTTCTCACCAGAAACCATAGAGGATAGAGAGAGGTGGGATAAAATATTTAAAGAAAACAATTGCCGACATGAATTTTTTATCCAGTGATACTGTCTTTCAAATATGAGGGAGAGATTAAGACATTCTCAGATAAAATAAAAGCTAAGGGAGTTCATGACCAGTGACTTCCCTGCAGGCAATGCTACAGGGGGTTATTCAAATGGAAAGGAAAGGACACTAGACAGTAGATTAAAGTGGCATAAAGAAATAATGACCTCCAGTAAAGGTAACTATATGGGTAATTATAAGTGCAGTACTACTGCACTGAATCTTTTGATACTTCTTACATGTCCTAAAATGCAAATGTACAAAAAGTAATGATACAGCTATGGTTTTGGACATACAGTATATAAAGCTTAATTTGTAACAAGTACAAAAGAGGTAAGTGAGGAGACAGAGGGGTATGGGAACAATGTATGTGTATGCTACTGAAGTTAAGCTGGTACCAAATCAAACATGATTGTTACAGATGTAGGATGTTAAATGTAAGACCCATGGTAAAAACAAAGAGAATATATGAAAAATATAGACAGAAAGCCATAAGAAGGGATTCAATATGGCACAATATGAAAAATCAAATGTAAAACTAGGCATTAATAGAGGAATTGGGAGACAAAAAAGGTGTAATACTTACAAAGAAACAACAGAAAAATGGGAGAAGAAAGACTTGCCTTAGAAGTAGTTACTTCATCTGTAAATATACACTCCAGCCAAAAGGCAGAGATCGGTAGAATGGATAAAAAAGCAAGAGTGAACTGTAGGCTTTTAACAAGAAATACACTTTCAGTATAAAGACACAGTAGGTTGAAAGTGGAAGGATGGAAAAAATATATAGTAAACAAATCATAACCAAAAGAGAGCTGTAGTACACTAACATCAGATAAAATAAACTTTAATTTAAAAAACTGTTACAAGGTACAAAGATGGTCCCTATATATTGATAAAAGGGACACTTTAATAAGAAGTCATAACAGTTATAAATGTATATTGACCTAATGGCAAAACCTCAAAAGATATGAAGCCATACTGACAGATATGAAGGGAGAAACAGATGGTTCTCCATTAATAGCAGGAGACTTCAAAACGCTCCTTTCAATAATGGATAGAACATTGATCCAGAATCAATAAGGAAACAGAAGACCTGAGTGTTACTCTAAGCAAAATAGACCTAAAAGACATATATTGAACACTTTACCCAACAATGACAGAATACACATTTTTCTCGAGTGCACATGGATCATTCTGCAGGATACATCATATCATAGCTCACAAAAGAAGCTTAAATACATTTTAAAAATATTAAAATCATGCAATGCATATTTTCCAATCACAAAGAAATGGAGCAGAAACCCAGTAACAGAGGAAATTAAACAAAATACTCTTAAACAACTAATGGTATATAAAGTATATATGAAGGAAAATAGGATGCATATGGAGGGAATGAAAATTAAAACACAGCATACCAAAACTTCTGGGATAGAGCAAAGGCAGTGCTGAGAGGGAAATTTATAGCTCTAAATGCTTACATTGAAGAAGAAGAAAGATCTCAAGTCAGAGAATAACCTCATATCTGGAGACTCTGGGAAAAAAAGCAAACTAAACCCAAAGAGCCAAAGTAAGCAAAAGAAAGGAAATAACAAAGAACAGAGTGAAGATAAATAAGAAGGAGAATAACAATATAACTAAGAGATTAATGAACCCAAAAGCTGGTTCCTTATGAAGATCCATAAAATCAACAAGCCCTTAGCTAGATGGACAAAGGAAAAAAGGGAATAATGAAATGAAATGGGGACATTACTACCAACCCCGCTGAAATAAAAAGGATTATAACAGATACTATAAACAACTGTATTTCAGAAAATTAGATAATATAGATGAAAGGGCCACATTCCTAGTAACACAGAATGTAGAGTGACTCAAAAAAGAAATAGAAGCTCTCAACAGACCAATTAAAAATAAAGAGGTTGAATCAGTCATCACAAACCTCCAAACCAAGAAAAGATCAAGCCCAAGATTGGTGATTTTATCAAACATTCCAAGAAGAATTAATATTGTTCTTGCTCAAACCTTTCCAAAGTAATTGAATGGAGGAAGCACTTCATAATTTATGCTACAAAGCCAACATCACTCTAATGCCAAAGACAGATAAAGATAGCACATGAAAAGAAAATTACAGGCCAATATCCATATGAATATAGATGCAAAAATTCCTAACAAAACACTGGCAAACCAAATCTAACAGCACATTAATTAATGGTACACCATGATCAAGTGGGATTTATCCCAGGTATGCAAGGGTAGCTCAACATAAGAAAATCAATTAATGAAAGACAGCATGTTAATAGAAGGAAGGGTAAAAAAGGGTAAAAATATATCAACTCAGTGAAGAAAAGGCTTTTGAAATAATCCAACACTCCTTCTTTATAAAAATACTTAGAACACTAGGAATAGAAGGAAACTTCCTCAATAGGATAAAGGGCAAAAATGAAAAAACCACAGTTAACATCATTTTCAATGTTGAAAGACTGAAAACTTTCCCTCTACATTAGGAACATGACAAAGATGTCACCGCTATTATTCAACATTGTACTAGAAGTTTTAGCTAAAGAAATTAGGCAAGGAAAAGAAATGAAGGCATCCAAATTGGAAAGGAAGAAGTTTCAGAATACATGTTCCTTTATATAGAAAATTCTGAAAAGTCCACTACAAAGCTACTATAGCTAATCAAAGCTAATCAATGAATTCAGCAAAGTGGATGGGTACATGATCAACATGCAAAAATCAGTAATGTTTCTATATACTTATAATGAATAATCTGAAGAGGAAATAAAAAAAAATCCATTTACAACAGCAAATAAGAGAACCAATTATCTAGAAATAAATTTAACCAAGGATGTAAAAGATTTTTACATGGAAAACTACAAAACACAGCTAAAAGAAATCAAAGGAGACCTAAATAAATGGAAGGACAGACTATGTTCATTGATTGGAAAACTAAATGTTGTTAAGATATCAATTCTACCAAAGGCAATTTACAGATTCAATGGAATCCCAATCAAAATTCCAACTGCTTTCTTTGCAGAAATCAAAAACCTAATTGTATTAGTTAGGGTTCTCTAGAGAAACAGAATCAACAGGGAACATTCGCAAATATAAAATTTATAAAAGTGTCTCACATGACTGTGGGAACACAGAGTCCAAAATCCTCAGGGCTGGCTGTGAAGCCAATGATTCTGATGGAGAGTCTGGACAAATTCCACAGGAGAGGTTTGCCAGCCGAAGCAGGAAGAGAGCCTGTCTCTTCTGAATCCTTCTTAAAAGCCTTCCAGTGATTAGATTAAGCATTACTCATTGCAGAAGACACTCCTCTTGACTGATTACAAATGGAATCAGCTGTGGATGCAGCTGACATGATCATGATTTAATTCTATGAATTGTCCTCATCACAACAGATAGGCCAACACTTGCCCAACCAGACAAACAGGTACCACCACTTGGCCAAGTTGACACATGAACCTGACCATGACACCAATCAAATTTATATGGAAAGGGAAGACACTCTGAATAGCCAAAACTGTCTCGACAAAAAAGTATGAATTTGGAGGACTCACACTTCCTGATTGTAAAGCTTAATGACAACTTACAGTGGTCAAAACAGCAGACCTAGCTCAGGGACAGATATATAGATCAATGGAATTGATCTGAGAGTGTGGAAATAAAATCTGATATCTATGGCAAATTGATATTTGACAAGGGTGCCATGTTTACTTAATGAGGGAAAGTTCTTTTGTGCATCAAAGGACTTTATCATGAAAGTAAAAAGACAATCTACAGAATGGGAGAAAATATTTGGAAAACAGCTATCTGATAAGAGTTTACTATCCAGAATATATAAAGAATGACAATTCATAATGATAAGATGGTCAATACATCAAGAAGGCATAATAATCACAATATCTATCTATCTATCTATCTATCTATCTATCTATCCATCCATCCATCCATCCATCCATCCATCCATCTACCTAACAACAGAGCTCAAAACACATGAAGCAAAAACTGAAAGAACTGAAGACAGAAATAGACAATTCAACAATAATAGCGGGATTCTTTAATATTCCACTTTCAAGGATGTATAGTACTAGACTGAAAATCAACAAAAAAATGGAAGACCTGAAACCAACTAGGCTTAACAAACATCCAAAGAATATCAACAACAGCAGAACACCTATTTTTCTCATGTACACACACAACAGCCTCCAGGAGAGACCATACAACAAGCCTCAATACACTTAAAAGGATTTAAATCATACAAACTATGACCTCCAAATATAATTGAATTAAATTAGAAATTGGTATGAAGTTGGAGAAATTATTACATAGGTGGAAATTAAACAACACAGCTCTAAATAATCAATGGGTCAAAGAAGAAATCACAATGGAAAATTAAAATACTTTGAAATGAATGAAAATTAGCACATAGCATTCCAAAACTTATGGGATGAAACAGTTCCTAGAAGGAAATTTATAGCAATATATGCTTTTATTACAAAAGAAGATATCAAATCAATGACCTAATCTTCCACCTTAAAAAATAGAAAAAGCAAAACAACTTAAACTCAAAGCTAGTAAAAGGAAATAAATGATAGATTAGTGTGGAAATAAATGAAGTAGAGAGTAGAAAAGCAATAGAGAATGTTAACAAAGCCAAATGTTGGTTTTTTGAAATGAGCAGTCAAATTGACAAACCTTTAACTAAACTCACCAAGAGAAAAGACTCCTACTAAATTCAGAAATGAAAGAGGAACATCTCTACTGATCTTATAGAGATAAAAATGACCATTAGGGAATAGCACAAAGAATTGTACACGGAAAAATTAGACCACCTTGGTGAAAGGGACAATTTCCTAGAAAGGCACAAACTAGTAAAACTGGCTCAAGAAGAAACAGAAAATCTGAATAATACTTTTAAAGTTATATAGATTTAATTAGTAATAAAAAATCTTCACAGAAAGGAAATCCCAGGACTATTTAATTCTGCCAAACATTTAAAGAAATATTACCAATCCTTCACAAATTCTTCCAGTAAAAGTGAAGAGGGAACACATCCGAATTATTCTATGAGGTCAATATTACCTTGATTCCAAAACCAGACAAAGGTATAGTAAGAACAGATATCTAATGACCAATAATCCTTACGAATATAGATGCAAAATTCCTCAACAACTGCCTTCAAACTGAATGCAGCAGTAGCAATAATGAAAAAGATTATACACCATGACCAACTGAGATTTCTCTCAGGAATGACAGGTTGGTTTATCTGAGAAATCAATTTAATACACAATAGTCATAAAAATAAAGACAAAAACCACCTGTTCATCTCAGTTGGTCAGAAAAAAACATTTGACAACATCCAACATGCTTTCACACACACACACACACACACACACACACTAGGAACAGAAGGAAACTCTTTCAACCTGATAAAGGGCATCTATGAAAACCCCATAGCTGGCATCCTAGTTAATTGTGAAAGTGAATGCTTCTCCCCTAAATTAATAATAAGACAAGGATGTTGTGGTAGTTAGATTCAGGTGTCAACTTGGCTAGGTGAAGGTACCTAGTTCTATTGCTGTGAACATGAGCCAATGGCATGTGAACCTCATCTGTTGCTGATTACATCTGCAGTTGGCTAGGAGGCGTGCCTGCTGCAATGAATGATGTTTGATTTGATTGGCTGGTGCTTAAATGAGAGAGCGCAATGTAGCACAGCCCAAGCAGCTCAGCATACCTCATCTCAGCACTCTCAGCTCAACCCAGGCCTTTGGAGATGCAGAGAGAAATCACCCTGGGGAAAGTTGTTGGAACCCAGAGGCCTGGAGAGCAGGCCAGCAGAGATCACCCTGTGCCTTCCCACATAAGAAAGAACCTCAGTTGAAAGTTATCTGCCTTTCCTCTGAAGAACTAATGAAATAAATTCCCTTTTATTAAAAGCCAATCTGTCTCTGGTATGTTGCATTCCGGCAGCCAGCAAACTAGAATGGATGTCAATTTTCACTATTTCTACTAAAAATTATACAGAATATTTTATCCAGGGAAAATGGCCAGAAAAACAAAAGGGATCCATATAGGAAAGGAATATGTAAAATTATTTCTATTCATAGATGACACAATCATGTATACAGAAAATCCTAAGGGATACACACACCCATGCACACACACACAAACCTATTAGAATAAACAAGTTCAGCAAGGCTACAGGGTCAACACATAAGATCAACATACAAAAATAGTTCCCCATCTGAAAATAAAATTAAGCAAACTATTCCATTTACAATAGCATCAAAAATAATAAAACACTTGGGAATACTTAAGAATAAATGAACTTATCAAAAGAAATTCTACAAAAATATTGTTGAAAGATATTAAAGAATACCACAATGACAAATTCAACAAAAATATTGCTGAAAGATATCAAAGAATACCATAATGAATGGAAAGGCACTCCATGTTCATAAAGTGGAATCTTAATATTGTTAAGTGATAATATTCTCCAACACAATCCTTATTGGAATTCCAACTATCTTTATTGGACAAAAATTGACCCAGCTGATCCTATAATTCATATGGAATGGAAGGAATCCAGAATATAAAAGCAATCCTGGAAAGGAACAAAATTGGAGGACTCACACTTCTCAATTTCTAAACTTATTATTAAGCTACAGTAATTGAGACAGTAACATAAAAACAATTGATTTTCAACAAAGAATAGCTTTTTCAACAAATGGTGCTGAGATAGCTAGACATCTGGATGCAAAAGATGAAGCTGGACTCCAACTTCACACTATACACAAAATTTAACCAAAATTTATCAAACTCCAAAATAGAAGGGGTAAAACATGAAACACTTAGAAGAAAATACATAGAAATAAATTTTCATGCTCTTGGATTAGGCAGTGGTTTCTCAGATCTGAAGCCAAAAGCACAAATAGCAAAATAAATAAATAAATTGAACTTCGTTAAAATTAACAGATTTTATGCATGAGAGTACAATATCAAGGGAGTGAAAAGAAACCCCATAGAATGAGAGAAAATACGTGCAAATCATCTAGCTGATAAGGTTTAATGTCTCAAATATATAAAGAAATCCTACCACTCAACTTCAAAAAGACAACCACCCCATTAAAAATGGGCAGCGCACTTAGACATTTCTCCAAAGAAGACATAAAAAGTGGCAGATAAACACACAAAAAGATGTTCAAATTATTAGTCATTAGGGAAATACAAATTGCAGCCACAATGAGATATTGCTTCACACGCACTATGATGGCTATAATAAAAAAGGTAGACAGTAACAAATGTTGACAAGGATGCGGAGAAATTGGGAGGGAAACAGAAGTGAGATGGGTGGCAGGAAGAGTTTCGTGTCCCCTCCCCAGATAGGGAGGGCAATGTGAGAGATGTGTGCAGGGGGTCTGTGCTGTCACTAGCTGGCATGCACAAGCTGATTCTGCAGCAGCTTTGGCTACTCATGATAACCATTTTGGTAGTACCCAGGAACTAAGGAATACAGTGATTGTTTATGGAATACCTGCTCATGCTGCACATACTGTTAGAGGCCATAGTTGCAGCAATGAACTGTTTAGGTCCCTGCTCTCTGGGTGGACATAGGTGAGGTGGGGACAATGAACAGAAATGAAAACCAGAAAGGGTGCTAAGTGCTTAGAAGAAGACAAACAGGGTGATGTAGAGGATAGGATAGACTTGAGGACATGCAGAGGTGAGGGAAAGAGCACTGCAGGCAGAGTGAGCTGCGTAAGCAAAGGGTAGAAGGTGAAGAGTTTGAGGTTTGAGAGAAACTGAAAGGAGCCAGTGATGGAGGCCCAGAGAGCAGCACTGGTGAGAGAAGCATTTGAGACAGGAAAGGGCTGGATCGCAAAGAGCCTAAAACATCATGTTAAGGCTTTTGAAAGTAGAAAGTCATTAAAGGGTTTAAACAGGGACGCCACATGATCCTGTTTAAAATCATAAACTGTTACTCTAAGACTCAAGGGACAAGAGTGGAAGCCGGAAGTGACTGCAGAGTCTAAAGGAGAGACAATGGCGTCTAAACTGATTTGCACAGGGATAGGCTGACCAACTCATCCAGATCTGCCTGGAACTTTCCCAGTTTTAGCCCTGAAAGCCTGGCATCCCAGGAAACCCCTCAGTCTTGGGCTCACCAGGAGGGTTGGTCACCCTTGCAGGAGAAGCGAAAAGCAGTGGAATGATTGTCATTTACTTTAGTGGTAGACTCGATAGGATTGGCAACAGGCATGACCAGACATGGTTGCTCAGAGGGAGGAAGAGGTCAAGGATTACTCCACTGGAAAATTATCATTTTGGGAGAGAAAGATAGAATTCCTTTTGGAAGGTTTAAATTATGAGATGCTTGTAAAATATCCAAATAGATCTGAGTTGAATTTATGAGTTAGCAGCTCATAGAGAAGCCTGAGTAGAGTTGTCGGCAAAGATGGTGGGTATTTTAAGAATGAGGATGGGAAAGATAACTTGCAGAGAGAGTAGGGAATGAGAAGGAAGCCCATGGCTGATGCCTGAGAGAGGCCAGCATTTCAAGATGAGGTTGGAGAGAAAGGGCTACCAAAGACGACAGAAAAACAGTGGCCAAAGAGATAGGAGAAAGGCAAGGATCATGAGTTGTCACAGAAATCAAGGGAAAACAGTTTCAAAGAAGAAGAGATATGAAGTGCTACTAAGAATTTTGACAGTATGAGGATTGAGAAATTTCCATTGGATGTAGCAACAAGGAGAGCCTTGGTAACACTGGCAAGAACCGTTTTTGGTAGATCTGTGAAGTTGGAAGCCAGACTGGATGGAATGCAGGGGGCGGGGGGAGGGGGCATGTGGTTGGGTGGGGGTAGGTTGTTGGGTGGACAAGCAAGCTTGCCAGAGAAGGACACTCTGCCTGGAAGAAAACAGCCAAACTTTTGATGACCCTGGCAAGTCAAATTTAAGTCTGGATAATCCCCAAGTACAAAGGCAATGTTTTCTACCAAGAGATTATCTAAGACAGGAAGTCTGCTCAGTAGCAGATGGGGGACAAGGCTGAGAAAGGGAAAGGAATCACACTATCTCACAGTCTCATAGGCTCAAGGTCTAGCAAACTCCTGGTCTAGTCTCATGACCTCACGGTTTCCATCCAGATCTTAAAATTGTGAGGTCAGGCAGTCTCCCAGCGTTTGGCCCCAGGGCCTACTGGAGGGAAAGGCCTGAAAAGGGTTTGAAGTCAGAGGTGACCTGAGTCTAGCCAAAGGTGCACCCAGCCTCCCACCCAATTCAATTTTTGATAAGATCAAAGATACAAGCCCTCACTATAGCCCAGGTAGTTTCATGGGCAAAGTTGAAAAGCAAAGACAGGTATGTTTAGACTTCTTACCTGTAAGTTCTAAGATCCTTCATAGAGGGGTAGAGGTACAATCACTCTTCAAATAAGCTCAATTCCTGACCATACCAAACTGAGTAACCCTTCATTCTTGGCTGCTAATAGAGGAAAGAACACTCTCTACTACTCTTTTATATACAATGTCTATAAGCATTACAATAAAAAATTGACAGCATACAATTTTTAAAAACACTATTAGATGTGCAAACAAATAAGCATTGGGAATTGGAGTCTAAGAAGGACAGGAGAGAGAGAACTGGGAAAAAAAAGTAAAAAAAAATAATAATAAAAAAATGTTTCCAAATTTGATCAAAAATAGCAATGCACATATTCAGAAGTTCTGCAAAGCCCAAGCAGAGCAAAGACTAAAACACACACACACCTCTAGATATGTCACAGTCAACTGTATGAAACCTACAATAAAGAGGAAAATATGTCAGAGAGAAAAGACATAAGGACACAAGGGTAAAAATGATAGCTATTTCTTATCAGAAATGACCAGAAAACAACAGAACATCTTTAAAGAGCAAAAATAGTTGGGTGCATATATGTAATCAGGTAGATGTACAGATATTGGAATGATGGTTTTCCCATCTTTTGGGTTTCCCATTCTCAATTTTTGCTAAAATAGTCATCTCTCTAGTGGGGGTGGGTATCCGTCTTATGGGACAGGAGAAGGTACCGGAGCGTCACGCAGTGGGAGGAAGGTCACTAGAGAAACATTGTGACATTGATCACTTGAGATCGGTAATTGTGGAGTTGTAATGACAGTAACTTGCCCAAATGTGTGATTTTTCTCCAGCAACATTCAACTTCCAGAGTACAGTCATGGACAAGACAGACAGTTGATGCATCTGGAGGGGAGACATCACTGGACAGGTACAATGGAAAGAAAGAAGGTAAATGGATTTGAAGATATTTCAAACAGAGTGAGTGTAAGCATACATGATGATGTCTAAGAAGAATGATGAGGGAAGTGAAGACAGGAGGAGGCCAATGGATAGAGAAAAGCAGTGGGGTCAATGGAGGGGGGGCCTTGATGAGGTCAAAGTGCAATGGACATATCTGAGCTTATAAATGGGGAGAACCTAGGTTGGGTGTTTGAGTAAGTTACTGTTGAGGTGGCGAAGTTTCTGGTGATGGCAAGGCACAATGTGTGACTGTGAGGGCTCTCGGCTGTGGTGGATATGATGAGATTAATGGATACGATTATTAATTTAAAGAAGTCACTGGTAACTGATATTCAACTGTGCTTTCAAAATTAAATGGCTAAGTGGTTTCCTAAGTAGCTCATGGTTGGCACACACTTTGACACATAACCCGCTTATGATTTGGAGGCCACATCTAGCTGTGACTTTCCATTTTGCACAGCACTCTCCTCTATCAATTCTACCCCTTCCTAGGCTAGCAACCGCCCTTGTAGCCCTTTTTGGAGAACAGACTGAAAAGGAGAGCCTGTGGGCATAGGAGAACAGGAGCAGGCAAGGAGGGGAAAGCTGTAAAACCTCAGATTTGACCGGTGGATTGCAGTCCTTGCAGCTGTGCTCTGCAGGCAGGCTCTGTAAAGCTCTTGCTTTTGTTTTGGCCCTTTGTGACCCCACTCAAAAATCTGATGTATAAAGACATGCGTGTGATTTAATTTATTACTTTAATGTTTTAGAATTTTGAAATGGAAGCCTGATGTGGAACATACTTAGAACTATTTGGTGACAAACACGGATCACATTTTTAAAAGGTTTTCGATTTTAAAGAAACAAAACAAGACTGTATCAATTCCTTTGGGACACTGTTGGACAGATACACATCCTATGGTCCAAACAACAAAACTGAAGCTCAGAAACCAGGTTAACGACAGCATTCTTGCTGTGGGACTAACCCCAGGACATATGCCTTCTCAGAGCTCCCTTTGGCTTCCTGACTGGCCATGGCTCGTTGCGTCGCTGAAGTTAAACAGCAGGTGACGTCAGATGGCTGCCCTGTTTGGTCAGCTGTGTCCTGGGACATGTGTGGCCAGGACGCTGGCCTCTGCCCACTCAGGGCTCAACATTCCTGGTCCACATTCTAATTTCACAGAAACAAACCTTTTCTTTTCTCTCTTGGAGCATCCTTCTCAAATTTCTCTGATTGGTTTCTCTGCAACAGATCCTTAGGTCAAGTGATCTTTTAAATTCCTAGAAGTTTTTTTTCCCGTCAAGATCAAAATTCAGAACCAGACATTATTTTTTAAGCAAGTAGCAAAATCAGGTTGAAAAGCTATAAGGCAAATGATCTCACAGATTGTATTACTGATTTGGAAGACAGACTATTCGAGTTGTCTTCCTGATTTTACAGCTTATTATATGTGGGGAGTGCCTATTCTAAAATAAGAATATGTGGGGAGTGCCTATTCTAAAATAAGTTTCTTATATGATTCAAAATGAAGGTGTGATTATAAATTAATATAAAGTATGCTGATCACATCTAATGAAAGGGCAACTACATTTAAACTTTTACATTTTTATCCATAGAAATATTTTTAGAAATCCAAATGAAAAGAATCAGAAGTCTGGATCTTACTTTAAATACCTCTTGCAATATCCACGAAAGGAAATAATATTTAAAATATAACGACATTGTAGGAAACAATGATTCTTATAAATGTTGGCAGAAGGTATGAAAGTGATTACAAGTGGTACAACACAATTATGTATTTTTATATGAGTTCCTGTATTTTTCAATATCTTTTTGCTCATGAGGCACAGATTCAAGTTGGCTTCATGCAACAGAGAATTTTGCTTCTTAAGAATAAAGAATTTAATACATGGGTTTTTGCCAGATTCAGTCGTTGCATTTTTGACATCACAAGTTCATAATACTGAACACCTGTTTAACCACCGTTTTCCTCCAAAAATGTGTTTGATCATTCAGCTTGAAAGGAACAGCTTTTCATTTCCATTTACAAATCTCTCACTTCTTCACAAAGGGCTTATTTGTCTGCAACCAGACATGCAGCTCGTGAAATTTACTAAATAACATCACCACAGAGGTCAAGGTCAAATTTAGGGTCTTTGTCCTTTTAAGCAATCTTAATTTAGAAAAACAAATAAAGAAAGAAACTTTCCATAAGCCCAATACTGAAAACATCTTAAATAGCAAACCTTTAAATAAACTACTTAGAACATTTGCAGTAAATATTTTGTCATCACGTTCACATTAGTTTGACCTTCTGTTCTTTAGTTCTTGATGAACCGAGGAACACTGAGCAGCTTTTTAATTGAAGATGTTTATTTCTTGTCTTAAATATTTTTTCAAGCTCTAGATAAGACCATAAAACTGACTCATGTTGAACATTCTGATTTTTCCAACCATATAAAGAATAGGGCAGACAATTGTTAAGATGGCAAAAGATATCTTTTTCACCCAGTGCATATTCTTTGTCACTGCTCAGCTATTCAAGAAAAATCATGACTTACTTAATTTCTCCAAAATGAAGGAAAGTTTTAAACTTTCTAATTGAGCTGGTGGTTGCCTACTGAAAAGGTCCCTATTTCCAACTTCAAAAATCCCACATTCCTTTTGTTTTCTGCATCAATAACAAAATAATTACAATGCAAATTTATACTGTGAATCTTTATTTGTCTCAATGATCCCATAATTCAGTACTGAAAAGTCTTTGGCTCTGAAACTTTGTTGTCTCACTCATTTGCTGATAAGTAGCTTTAAACAGCTCCCAACAAGAAAAGACGCAGCACACTTTCACTAGAAATGACTTTGACATTTCATTTTCTTCACAGAAAGACCTGAAAACATGTTCTAATGAATATACTAACAGTATAACAAATGAATAACATCTGTTTTGAACAGTTGACTTTCACCATGCCCATATCACATGGACACAGAGTGCACCAGGTTTCATGGTGCCTGACAGCTCTGGCAGGGACCCGCAAGTAGGAATAACCTGTCTGAACTCCTGCTGGTACTTTCCTCTCCTTTGGGTTGTGCTTAGCTCTAATGGATAATGGCTGGTGTCTGCAACAGTACTGTCAATAGCATCAATCCACACAAAGAAGTTATTTCAAAATGAAGCCAAATATTATGATTCATAAGTTAGGAAGTCTAAAATTACTTGCAATAGCATCTTATGTGAAAAAAAAAAAATGCGTAAAGACAATCTTTCCTAGAAAGCTGAGCCATTAACTTACCTGAATGGGGGGAGTGGTGAGGAGAAGTGGGGGAGAGTGCACCAAAACACCTGACAAGATCTCTTCTAGTTCTATTATTTTGTTGCAAGTTCGATGCTCAGTATATTCAAAAGATGTATTTCCTGCCCCTACTCTCATTCATAACTCTAGTACTCTCATGTTCTACTTTGCTAGCTGTTGGAATGCAACACACCAGAGACGGATTGGCTTTTAATAAAAGGGGATTTATTTCATTAGTTCTTCAGAGGAAAGGCAACTAATTTTCATCTGAGGTTCTTTGTTACGTGGGAAGTCTCAGGGTGATCTCTGCTGGCCTTCTCTCCAGGCCTCTGGGTTCCAACATCTTTCCCCGGGGTGTTTTCTTTCTGCATCTCCAAAGGCCTGGGCTGAGCTGCAAGTGCTAAGATGAGGTATGCTGAGCTGCCTGGGCTGTACTACGTTGAGCTCTCTCATGTAAGCACCAGCGAATTAAGTCAAATGTCATTCATTGCAGCAGGCATGCCTCCTAGCCGACTGCAGATGTAATCAGCAACAGATGAGGTTCACGTACCATTGGCTCATGTCCACAGCAACAGAACTAGGCACCTTCACCTGGCCAAGTTGACAACTGAATCTAACTACCACACTAGATAACTGCATTTCCAATCCCAACTTCCTCTGAGATGGCTGAATGGATCCATGACTTGTATGCTTATTCTGCCTAGCAAAGGGTGGCTCAGCTAATCCCTCACAAGGAGTCCCATTCTTTGGGAATTCTCTCCTGGGAGCTCAGGGAGAGTGCTGATAGAGCCACTTTTGGCCCTCATCTCAGAGTACACTATCTGAATAGGCTGGAAATTTTCCAAATCATCAGTTGCTGGTTCCTTTGTACTTAAGAGTTCCAACCTCAATTTATCCCTTTCTCCTCACGTTTTATAATAAGCAACAAAGAGAAAGCATACCGCATCTTCTGTACTTAGCTTAGAAATCTCCTCAGTTAAATATCCAAGTCCATCACTTAGAACTTTGACCTTCCATCTGACATCAGAGCACAATTTTGCCAAGCAGACCATGATAGATTGAATTAAATACGGTCAACTAGATTAAAGAGATTAAATTAAATCCTGGCTAAATTTTTAATTTATGTGCTTAATGCATTGCCACAAAGCTTTCTGTGACAAAAACACAAGTTTAAATGTAAAAATATTTACAAAATATAAGCCTGGCCCAATTTCTAATTATACCATAGCATTCATATTGTAAGACCATAACAATTTCCTGTCCAGCATCATTTTATATTCTAGGCCTACCTTTCCCATTTACCTAAAGAGCCCAGGGAAGTAACAGAAGATGTTGTGTCCCCTTGTGTATCATACAAGGGTGAAATTGGGTAAAAGCTCATTCCATCCTCAGGTTACTATGCAATTGGTTAAAAAACTGAATCAGACAGAAAATAAAACATTTTCTGCTCTTGATTTCTAATACATTGTTGGTATAAATTTTGTAAAAGAAATAGAACAATAATTCACAGATTTTAAGTATTAAATATTAGTTTTGTAAGGAATAGAATTTCAGGATAAAAATTACTTTCCTTTAAGGACAATAAAGGCCATTGTCCCATTTTCTTTTAGAATTTATTATGGTTGATACTAAGTCTAGCACTAAGGTGGTTCTTGTTCCTTTCTAACTTTTTTTCCTTTAATTTCTGGAAACACCACCTTTTAATATGCATCTAGGAGTCAATATTTTTGTTTGTTTTTCTTGCTTGGTACTAAGTGGGTCTTTTCAACCTGAAGACTAGAGTCTTTCTTCTCCTCAAGAAAACTTAACTTGAAAAAGAAAACCCTTTCTTCACTTCAATTACTCTCTTTAGTCTTTTGTGTTTGCATGCCCTATTTTCTTTTTCTGTGCTTTTTAATGTATTTCTTAGACTGTATCTTCCAAATACTTTTTAAGCCATATCCATTCTAGTGCTAATTCCTTCTATTAAATTTATTATTTTTTCAAATATATTTTTAATTTCCAAGAACACTTTGCTAATCTAAGAATATTTTTCATAACAGTCTATTTTGTTTCTTTTTTTTTTTTAATTTGTATATGGGCAGGAGGCACCAGGGATCGAACTCCAGACCTCCAGCACGGCAGGTCGGAGCTCTGCCTGCTGAGTCACGGCAGCCGCCCATAACAGTCTATTTTGGACATCACTATCCTCCTTGCATCTCCTGAGATATTAATTTTAAACATTTAAAGTTATCTTCTGTCCCTTACATTATTCCTGTTTCCTTTGAAGTTAGTTCTTCTACTTACTAATCTTGGTTTGTCTCTTCAATATGCTTAGTTGTTAATTTTTGGAGATCCTCTAGTTGTTCAAATTTATGAATAAATGACTGGGCTGATCAGTTCAAGTGTGGCTATGCCTCAAGCATGCATAATAATCTTTCCTCAATAGGTTCTTTTTTGCTCCCTAAACAATATTGTTTAAATTTTGCATCTCTTTGAAACTTTTTGAACTTTATATCAATATAATCATTCTATACATCTCCTTCTACAACTTGCTTCTTTTTTTTGCTCAGTGCTTGTGAGATTTATTGATATTGATGAATATACTCCTGAAAAACATTCATTTTTTCTTCTGCATTATCTGATATGAACACACGACTACTCTGTTATCCATTTTCCTACAGATGGACATTTGAGTGGTTTTTAAATTTTTGCTGTTACAAGCAATGGTTCTTCTATTAACAAATTTGTAATAGGTCTTCTCTACTTCTAGCATACATCATGATTCACTCTTTTACAAAAGGTTATTTCTAGTACAAATATTAAGATATTAAGAGCCACATTAAAATTATTATAGAAATAAAATTCTCTAGATAAAAATATTCGATACAAATAGCTCCAGCAACAAAGATCTTAAAGAGAAATCCCTAAAACTACAGACAAATTTTTAGTAAAGATAACAGGAACAAACTAAAAAAAGATCTTTGGAGAAACTAATGGAAGGCACAAATGAGGAGTTAAAATAAACTTCAGAAATCTTATGTCCAGTGTCTACAGACAGTTAAGGAAACTGGGATTTAGTGAAACTATTTCAAGGCCATGAAGAACTTAACTATCTTTCCCTGTAGACTATGTGGACAATAGAACCAGTTGTTTTGCACACTTTCACTCTTTGCAAGTAGCAGATATATGCAAACAGTTCTTTCTATACTGGTGACAGAACAGTCAACTTTTCTTCACCCTGCTTTACCTGGATTACTTGTTTCAGCTGCACCAGCCAGGTGGGACTTTGTAAGCACTGCCTTTGATTCGTTTCATTTCAGGTTAAGAACCAGCCTGAACAGGGTGCATGGGTGGTTCAGTGGTAGAATGCTCGCATCCATGCCGGAGACGATTCCGGTTTCGATTCCTGGACCAGGCACTGCCCCCACCCCCCACCCCCCAAAAAAACTGACCAGGAAAAGGCATTGCTCGGAAATTCTTTTGGCACAAAAATTGCTCAGCACTATTTTCCATGAGATAAGTCAGGACAAAAATAAGTCAAAGCATTGGTGGCATCATTGGATGCAGGATTAGAAATTCTAGAATGAATTTGCAGTCGCATCTTACCTTAGCATTTTCAATGCAGGGGCAGAGGGCGCGGGCTGCACTTGCCTTCACGTCCGGGTGGGGGTTTTTCAGCAACGACCACAACAAACGAACTCCATCTAAGCGATCAATTATCCTATCGCAAAACCAAACATAATGCGATAAACCACAATGAGGCCGTGAAAAAATAAAAATGAAATGGCTGGCCTATTTACACCATTCTAATTATTTTTTTTTTTTCCTGTTGGATGATTGTTGCAAAACTTTAAGGACAGGACGGCTAGAACATACTATTGAATTGTCAACCCACCGATTTCAGTTTTAAATTCGTGAAGCAGAAAGCAAGCTGCATGATAATTACGAGTCACATAAACTTAAAATCAAGCCGTGTAATTTTTTTAATTAGCCGTACACAAACTGTTACCGAGACTTTAAAATACTGGCTTCTTTCATATAGCAACATCTAAATACTTTCCAAAACAAATATTTACGCCTCAAAACCGGGCTGTTACCTTTTTATTTGGTCTATGTTTAATTTGCTTACCGTACTGCATGACATATTTTAAACTCCCTCAGTCCTAATCTAGCGTTGGGAATTAAAATCATTACCCCACAGTGCCTCCTTTGTTGGGCACGAATAATACGTAACTTGTTTTCCATGCGTTTCCTACCAGCAAGACTAATATAGCGTGCTGTGTTATAATTATTTAAACACACTGCAATCAAAATATCTTCATGACTAGCTGAAAAATGAATTATCATTAGAGTCATCTCTACCCCATCTGTCTTCTGTTTATGTATCAATCAGTCCAGAAAGAATAATCTTACAATAAGGTCCACTGAGAATTTGCATTTGCGAGGAAGGCCAAACAAAACAGCGTCCTTTACAAACATGGCTTTGTCCAGGAAGATATGTTAAATGCAAAGCAGATGAAAAGTGATAAAGAACATCAAAATTCCTTTGAATTTTAATCTCAAGTTGAGTTAAATACATGTAGTATTTAACCATACATATGATAAATACTATTCACGTAAAATGCCATTCACATTCTTGCTTGAAAATTGACGTAAAAACATCTACATTTCTTGATTATCTGAGATGAGTTTCCCAGAAAAAAAAAGTATTATTCCAAAGGTTCTATCTAGAGTGTCAGTTTTGCGTAGCCTTATAAAACAACTGATGATGAAAATTACCTGTAGTAACATATAAACGATCTCTTTTTTCATAAAATGACTTTTAAAAAGAAAAGAGTACCTTAAGAAAGTATCTCAACCTGAAATTGAGCTAAATAGCTTTCCAAACCTAAAGCTCTCTGCCAATGTCATGCCGAGAGAAAAAGTTTTATTTCTCAATTTCTGAAAACTGTAAAGAAACATAGTGGACACTTCACAATGAGTTACTTTTAAAACATTAATTAAAGGCTCGCCGTGGAAATAACACATGCCATGGAAAAGATAATTAATGCCATCTCTGCTCTATTGTTTTCCACACTCAGTTTGCCAATGAATGATAGGTGAATGATAGTCTGTCCTACTCATTCACAAATTTAAAATTTGCATTAAAACTTTAAAAGTAAAGTTTGCATTAGTGATATTTACATTTTGAACTACACACTGCAGGATATAATGTCTCATTAGGGTGGACATCATTCGGATGGCAACAAGAGAAAAAGGATAATTCAACTCTGGACACCTCAGGAAAAAGTTCATAACTGTAGCTGCGAAAACTCAAGTTGACTGTTAAAAATAGATCTATTTACCTCCTCCCGCCACCCCCGAAACCCCAGGTAATTTATCATCCGCTGAGTCCTACCAGGTGAGCAGTTCCACCTCTACTAGTATCATAAAACAAGACCCAGCACGGTACAGCGTAAGAACCTCATATGGGAAAAACATATTGGAAAAACAGTTTCAAACACAAGAACTAACGAAGTCTTGTGTAGCAAACTTCAGAGTTCAGTTGTGTCTCTTCCATCTCCCTCATCCGGCCAATTTTCATTCCACAGTCCACTGTCCCTGCTTCTCCATTCTCCCTGCTAGCACCTAATCTGGGCCTTTACTATTCCATATCAGAATTGCTGCAATTTGTTGCATAATTTGGGTTTTATGTCTTCGATTTCCCCAATTCCAATCCATTCCATAAATCTCTGTGAAAGTAATCTTCCTTAAGGACCTTTTAGAGCTTTCACAGTAGCTCCTGGAGAGGGACGCCAGGGATGGCCAGTTTGTTCATCATCACAGCACCTGGAATATTCCATCAACACTTGTCTGACAAGTCACAACTGAAAGATCACACTCCAAGGCCTTCCCATTTTCTGCATTATAAATAAAACCCCATTATCTGAGCTTGCACAAAAAAACAAAAAAAAAAAAAACACTTCAATTTATTACAGCAAGCACTCTAAAATGTATTTAGAATTTCCAGTGAGCTGACTGACCATTAAATCAGTCAGGGTTCTCCAGAGAAACGGACCAATTAGATGGTTGTGTGCGTGTGTGTGTGTATGCAAAGAGATTTATTTTAAGAAATTCATTCACACAGTTGTAGGGGTTGACCTAAGCTCAAAATTTGTAGGTAGGTGGGAAGGTTGGACATTTAGGCGGGATTTCTTTTTTGCCAAGAAACCTCAGTTTTTACTCAAGGTCTTCAATGGCTCAGGTGAGGCCCATGCACATTATCCAGAGAAATCTTTCCTTAAAGTTAACTGATTACAGATGCTCATCACATCTACAAAATACCTTCACCAGCAACATCTAAATTAGTGTTTGACCAAACAACCAACACCATAGTCTAGCCAAGTTTATACATGCAATTAACCATCATGGCCATCTCTAAAGGCTAAGTGCCAGGCATACAGAAATAAGTTATTTTAATTGTCCTTCAGGAAATGAGGCTAGTGGGGAAGAGAAAGAGACCATTATAATCTAGCATAATAAATACTGCAAGAGATGTTGCACGGGGCTCCATGAAGACTCCTAGGAGAGGGAATGGTTGACTCATGACACAGTAGAAATTCTTCTCCCATGAAAAGTCTTCACCTGTGCCATCTCCATTCTTCACTCTTATCATCCATTCTCTGAAGCCTTTAACAAACCCTCTTCCACAAATCTGGCTTCTCCCTCCTTCAAGCTTCTATTGAATTTTACTGTCCCCTTTTCTGGCATTCAAAACATTTGTATTGCTTTGTGGGCCTGTGTGTATGTATGGTGGCTCGATGCCCAGGCCCACTCCTAAAAACCCATTGTGCCGGTCTGAATCTGTGGTGGACCCCAGAAAAGCCATGCCCTTTGATCCTCATTCAATATTGCTGGGTGGGAGCATTTTGATTGTTTCCATGAAGATGTGACCCACCCAATTGTGGGTGGTAACTTTGATTAGATGACTTCCATGGAGGTGTGTCTCCACCCACTGAAGGTGGAGTTGCTTGCTGGAATCCTTTAAAAGAGGAAGCATTTTGGAGAGAGTCCCTTTTTGGTAGAGTCACAAGAAAGCCAGCAGATGCCGCCATGTTCGCCATGTGCCCTTCCAGCTGAGAGAGAAACGTTGAATGTTCTCGGCCTTCCTGAACCAAGGTATCTTTCCCCGGATGCCTTAAATTGGACATTTCTATAGACTAGTTTTAATTGGGACATTTTCTCAGCCTTAGAACTGTAAACTAGCAACTTATTAAATTCCCCCTTTTTAAAAGCCATTCCGTTTCTGGTATGTTGCATTCCGGCAGCTAGCAAACTAGAATGCCCATAATAGACCTGCTTTAGCCAAGGACAAAGGTCAAGAAAGCAAACAAGCTCCCCGGAGAGGAAAGGATGTATAAACAACATTGACTGTATCTCAGCCTTAAACACTAGCCTTAGTAAAACATCAGATCTTAGGGCCCTTTAATGATTATACTAAGGACCTGATGTCCTCATATTATATGGAGTATCTTTGTTCTGAATTCATATATTGCTTTGTGCATTTCTGTTCCCTTGGTGGAGTGCTAAGTTCTGGCAGGCCATCACTGGAAAACGTCACCTATTCGTAAGCCCCAATAAACCCAAGTCTGTTACTGTGCCTGAAGCAAGCATTCTCACTGGCTGAATAATAGCTTTAGAAAAAAATAAATCTATTTTCAAATTCTGGTTATTAAACAAACAAACCAAAAAGATACAGCTGCTCATTATATTACTCAATCTCTTTTGCTATATTAACGTTTGCCAGGATTGGTAAGGAGTCTGGTTGACTTCTGATTTCAGAAGTCCTTGAGAGTTGAAGCCACATATATGAACAAATGCTAACAACCCACACCCATATTGCAGGCGTGGCTAAGGCTGTAGAGTTTCTTTCTGGCAACACCAAGGTATTTATTTTGAAACCACGATTTTGCATGTTTTCTAAAACTTCATGATATTTGATGAAAAATACATTGATAAATACTATTACAGCATGATGACTCAAACTAAATGTGGTTAGCCGAAAAGAACATGACATTCTTAAACCACAGCATTAAAGGAGGCAACTGAAATCCATAGGTTTTCGAAACCAAGTTGGCATTTTTGTAGAGATGAAAACACAGATGTATGTCAGAACAAAATTATCCTCTCTAGGAAGGACTCTGAGGAGAAAAGAATTTTACTTAAAAAAAAATCCTCAGAGTTTTTGTTTAGATTTCTATGCATTATTTTACAAGAGGCTACGGAAGACCCCATTTGGAGAAAAGATCCAGTGGATTTCAGAAGTCCTTGGCCTTGGGGAACTAAGAGGAGGAGAGCTATCATTTTATGGCTGGTGTAAGCCATATGCTTAGAAACACTCTAGAACCTTTCTCAGATAAATGATTCACTCATTGGTAGAGAAATGATTCATTCATATCGTAAATACTAAGTGCTCTAGTTTGCTAGCTGCCAGAATGCAACACACCAGAGACGGATTGGCGTTTAATAAAAGGGGATTTATTTTGTTAGTCCTTCAGAGGAAAGGCAGCTAACTTTCCACTGAGGTTCTTTCTTACGTGGAAAGGCACAGGACGGTCTCTGTTGGCCTTCTCTCCAGGCCTCTGGGTTTCCACAACTTTCCCTGTGGTGACTTCTTTCTGCATCTCCAAAGGCCTGGGCTGAGCTGCTAGTGCTGAGATAAGGAATGCCGAGCTGCTTAGCTGTGCTACGTTGCGTTCTCTCATTTAAGCACCAGCCAATTAAGTCAAATGTCACTCATTGCAGCAGGCACGCCTCCTAACTGACTGCAGATGTAATTAGCAACAGATGGGGTTCACGCACCATTGGCTCATGTCCACAGCAACAGAACTAGGTGCCTTCACCTGGCCAAATTGACAACTGAATCTAACTACCACACTAAGTGAGCACTTCCCACATGCTAGCCACTTCTGTGAGACACTGGGGAGTTTTCAGTGGCTGAGAACTAGTTGTTCTCAGTAAATAGTAAATGAAAGTTAGCCATCATTACATTCACCAAACACTAGTGTTGGAGCCTAGAAAGCATCTCCAAATTTTTCATTATACAAGGAGGAAATGGTGGTCATGTGGCATAACAGCACTAAGTGATGTTTTGGTTCTAGAAAGAAATAAAACATGAGTCTTTTCTTTCCTCTCTAGAAAAAATGCATGATATGGATGAGTGTATTAAAGCCAGTCAAGGGAAGGTTTACCCAAAATAGAGAAGAAAACCCACATGCACAAATGTTAATATCTGAGGTCACCAACACAAGGACAAGGCATTCACTGTACTATTCCTTCTGGGCGCAGAAGAAACATGTTTAAAGAATGGTTGGATGTAATTATAACAATCTCCCAAATGGGGGTAGCAAAATAAACACCTTCCCTAAATAGACAGACATTAAGAAATATGGGATAAATTTAAATTACTACCTCTATTTTGGGGATTTATGAGGTGATTAAGGGGAAATTTATCAAAATAACAAAACAGATACAGGGATCAACCTAAGAGCATTAGAGTCTGCTTTCTGCAAGCAGCCTGGTATTGGGGAAAGGGCACGGACTAGATAATTAGACAGCAATGGGCTCAAATCCCAGGACTGATCCTAATAACCATGATATGGGGCAAATAATCTCCTGCTCCTGAATTCCTCATCTATTAAAATCATATAGGGCAGTGCAATGGTGGCTCAGTGGCAGAATTCTCACCTGCCATGCCGGTGACCTGGAGCCTGCCCATGCCCCCACCCCCTAAAAAATCAGATATTGAGATATCCAGTACCATAGCAGACAGATAATAGGAACTCAATTAATGTTAGTTTCATTCAGAGATTGATAAATGTGCAAACACCTTAGATGGAAGCATGGTTTTCTCTATATACACTAATTAGGCTAACTCAAGATTCATTTAGAAATTTACTAATATCTACTAGAAATATAAACTACTGAAGCCAAAATTCTGATTTAATCCAGGCACGCAGCCTCAACTGAATCTATGGGCACCATGTTAGCAATACAGATAGAGAAGACAAACTGGGTGATTTCGGTTTGAAATGATAAGGTCAACTTGTATTGACATTCCATGAAGCCTATGAAATAATTTTTCCTAATTTATGTAACAAAGATTTACCATATACTAGTTTGATGAATAGTTCCATCAACCTATTGATGAAAAGTTTGCAAGAAATCCATATTTTAATCCTCAATTTGAATCGCTAGCTAAACTTCAGGGTTATCTAAATTATATAGATAGATCTGATGCGGCATAAATAAGGGGTTTCCAGAACTAGAAGGTGAAAGAACAGAGGGAAGCGCATTGCAGTCAGCAGGTGAAGTGGCAGCGACCTGCGGGATGGCAGGGAGCAGGGCATTGTTTGAGCACTGGGTGTACTGTGCTTAGAGATAAGAGATGAGTCTGCAGAGCTAGTGCAGGCCAGGCCTTAAAAGTTCTGTATGAAAACAAACATTGGAACATAAAGGGATTCTTATTCGCGAAGTTTAGAGTTTAATCTCTGAAAAAAGACATTTAACCAACATGACCTAATTGACATTTCAACAACACTACACACAACAACTGCAGAATACACATTTTTTTTCCCAGTACAAATGGAATATTTATGCACATAGATCATATGGCTGGGCCATAAAGCTCATCTCAACAAATATGGAAAAACTGAAGTTGTCTAGAATATATTCTTTTAACAGGTAGTGTTAAATTAGAATTCAATAAGGTATCTGAAAAATAGCCAATTTTTTGGAAATTAAGCAACACTTGTAAATAACCCAAGTCAAAGAGAAATCACAAATGAATTTATGCACTATTTTGAATTGAGATGCAGCTGAAACTTAGACATTTCAAGTTTTATATTAGAAAAGCAGTGAGCTATAATATCAATGATCACAGCTTTTATTTTAGGTAACTAGATGCAGCACAAATTAAACCTAAAATGAGAACAATACATAAAATAATAAAAGCAGAAATTAATGAAATATAAAATGGGAAAAATAAAGAAAATCAATCAATCAATCAATCAAATAGAGCAGGGTTCACATTTTCTGTAAAGGGCCAGATAGTAAATATTTTAGGATTTGTACTCAAATTATGGTCTCTGTCACATAGCCTTCTTTGTTTTGTTTTTGCTTTTTACAACCCTTTTAAAATGTAAAATCCATTGTTATATCACAGACCATACAAAAATGGACCATGGACTACCCTGGAGAGACTGATCGAGAGACTGATCGAGAGACAGAGAGAGAGAGAGAGAGAGAGAGAACACAAATCAGCAGTACTATAGATCCTATAAAAGAATCAGAAAAATTAAAATACACAGATATTATAAACAATTTCATGCCAATAAATTAAATAAATAAAATTAACAAATTTCTTGAGAAACACAAATGACCAAAACTGGCCCCAAAAGAAATAGAAAACCTAATAATTGAAAGCCATATTTATTAAAGAAAATGGAATTCATAATTTAAAAACACAAAAACAAAATGACAACAAAACCTTTCTAAAAAGAAACTCATTGTCCAGACGGTTTTATTTGCGAATTCTATTAAATATTCCATGAAGAAATAACAATCCTATGAAAACAATCAGAAAATAAAGGAGGAAAGAGCACTTCTAAAATTGTTTTATACTGCCAGTATAATTCTGAAATTAAAACCGGACAAAGATATTACAAGAAAACTATAAACCAATATACTTCATGAATTATAAACACAAAATATAACATGCTGGCATAAGAGAGCCAACAATATGTGAAAATGGTAAAACGATATGATCAAGGTGAATTTATCCAAGGAATGAGAGGGTAGTTCACTGTTCAAAAATCAATCAATGTAATTCGCCTTGTTAACAAAAGGAAGATCATTTGATCATCTCAACTGACGCAGAAGAAGCATTTGACAAAATTCAAAACCCATTTATGGTTTTAAAGAACCTTGTAGTAAAATAGGAATAGATGGAAACTCCCTCAATCTGCAAGAGGCCACCTATAAAAACTCTACAAAGAACATCATACATAATGACCAAGAGTTGAATGCTTTCTCCCAAGAGCTGGAAAAACATGGGGATGTCTGTGCCCATCACTTTATAACAGTGGCCCTGACTGTGCAATAAGGCAAGATAAAGCAAAACAAGGCATAAAAATAGGCCTGGCGGGGATGGGTAGGCACAACTGTCATTGTCTGCAGATAACTAATCGCATATGTAGAAAACCCTAAGGAATCTACAAAAATTATTGGAGTTGTACGAACATACAAAGGTGTATTTGAATAAAGATATATTAAAATAAATTATATGCCTATATATGTGCAACAAAAATAATTACCAGTCACAACAGATAGCTAGAATAATGTGAAAGACTTCTACGTTGAAAACTACAAAATACGCTGAGAGGAATTAAAGAAGACCTTAATAAATGGATATCATGTCAATGGCTTGGCAGATGCAATATTAAGATTTCTACTCTCCCTAAATTGATCTATAGATTACTAACAACACTACTTATAATCCCAAAAGTTTTTTTTTTACTTTGACATGATTATTCTAAAATTTACATGGAAATGCAGAAGATTTAGAATAGCTTAAACCAATTTTGAAAGTTGGAATGGGTATGCTACTCATTATAAAGCTAAAGTATTCAAGACAATGTGATACAGATACGAGGACTAAAAAAATCGATCAATGGAAAAGAGTTCATATACAGACCCACTCATATACAGTTAGCTGAATTTCAACCAAGGAACCAAGTTAGTCAAATGGGAAGCTTCAAATGGGAAGCTGGAACAATTGGATATTGTATGACAAAATTAACTTCAAACCCTTTCTCACACCATACTTAAAAGCTAATGTGAGGGCGGCTGCCGTGGCTCAGCAGGCAGAGCTCCGACCTGCCATGCTGGAGGTCTGGAGTTCGATCCCTGGTGCCTCCTGCCCATATGCAAATTAAAAAAAAAAAAAAAAAGCTAATGTGAGATAAATCATAGACTTAAACATAAAACCCAAAATGCTTCTGGATGAAAATAGGAGGAATTCTTCATGACATTGAGGTAGGCAAAGATGTTTTTTGACAGGCACAAAAAGTACTAACCATAAAATAAATTGATAAATTGAACTTTTCAAAATTAAAAGAGTCTGCTCAAAAGACAGCCTAATGCTACTAGGAAAGTGTATTCCACAGTGCATATAACTAGCGATGGATTTCTATCCAGGATATGTAAAAACTTCTACAAATCTAGAAAAAAGACAAAAAACCCACTAAAAATGGATGACAGAAACCTGAACAGACCACAGAAGAAAAGCATGTGTTGCCAGCGAGCATGTAAGAAATTACTCCACATCATCAGGGAAATGCAAATTAAATCTACAGTGACCTGCCATTTCATTCTGATAGAATGACTAGATTGCAAAAAGACTGACAACACGAGAAGTTAGCATTGGTGGGAATTTTAAATTGCGTGGCCCCTTGATGTTCTATTTGGCAGTTTCTAGTTAAGTTAAACATCTACTCTGTGATCCATCGATTCCACTCCAAGAAGAGGCAAAACTCATCCAAGGCAACAGAAATCAGAGAACAGTTTGCCTGTGATGCTTCAGGGATTGCTTGGAAAATGGCATAAGTAAACCTTCTTGGGTGAAGGATCCGTCCACCCAATGGTTTGGCTGGTAAATATGGGTATATACAATTGCTAAAATTCATTGAACTAAACAATTTAACGTAAAATAATCCATAATTTTGTGCAAAAAATGCACACACATACTGAAAATAGTGCTGACCAGCAGCCTATTTTTTCAGCTATTAAACTGGGTGCATGAGACGACTGGCTAGATCAGATATATAATGAAGAGAAATAAAATTCATATAATCCTCAAGTAAGAAAATAACCCCAGAGTTTACTTTTAAAATGAGAAAGTGAAGATTCAGAAGGTTAGATGATTCCCTTAATTATTTTTTATATAGCATTTTCATATTTCAGTTAAATCTATATAATTTTAAAAGTAGGCAGATGAAAAACAAATAAAAAGTGAATGTGAAAGGAAGTAAAAATGTTCTTATTGCTACAAACATGTAACACATATATTCTATTTTATGCCTTGAATAAATGCAAAAATGTCAAAAAAGACTGGTTCTGTGGCAAAAGAAATATCTGGGTAGCCACAAAAAGATAGCTCTTTCTGTATACAAATAGGCAGAACGTTACTTTTTTGCTCCTTTTTAAAAAGATGAAATAAACCCAATGCAAAAAAAAAAAAGAAGGAAAGAAAAGAAAACTATGTAAATGTAACACAATTATGTGTAAACCACAGAAGACAGGAAATTCAGAGTTACAGATTTCATGGTAAGTTTTAATTCTATCCTTGTGTATATGTTTTATAAAAGGGTCTTTCATTACATGATCACATAACACTGGACCATATAACAGTTAGTTCAACAAATGTTTATTGTACAATGTGTGGAAGGAAAATATTTTATAGGATGAACTGTAGGAAATTAGTACATTGTTTAGGTAAATTGGGATGTAAAATTTCTTACAATCCTAGGCATTTACAGAACATATTAGAAAAACATTTTCCTTGATTATCTTCCAAAGAACATGAAAGTTAACTCTTTCACGGGCAGGCAGGTACTTATACTTGAAAGCTGACCTTTAAATATTAAGGTTATTTTGAAGTAATGAAACACTTAGGACTTCAAGATGCCAACATGTTTTAGATCAAGCAAATAGTGAAAACTCATTAATTCCTATTTCCAAATTCAGAATCTGTAGTAACTTAAGGTCTGAGCTAAACTTTCTTTGCATTGCATGTTAAGAGAGAGGATGCCTAAATGACTAATACAAACAGTATTTTGGGTAATACTTAAACTGCATAGACTACAGTAAATACACAATCATTTAAGTTCCTTCTTGCTTCCTGAATTCCCCTTTATTACATGAAAAAAAAATTCCTTAAAGAATTGTTTCTATTTTTAACCTTGAAAAGTATAAAATAGAATCCTTTTTTACCATTCTATGATTGACATTTTCATAGAAAAACTAATTAAGTTTTTTGCCCCTAATCTCCTAGTATTCTATAAATGAAAGAATACTATCTTAGGAGTCAAGAGATCTGAACTCTAATATTTTTATTTCATAAACTTCCTGGAGTAGGTTGAGTAGATTATTTCGATTTTCTGGATTTGAGTTGATCTTAAACATAATGAGAAGGTTGACCAGATGATCTGCAAGGTTCCCTCTGATATTCTTTTACGTTCTGCAGATGATCAACAGAGAGGGAACAGCTATAATTGTTATTTACATACAAATCTAAAAATCGATTATATAAGCAAGTGATTTTAAAAACTGTAAAGTACCTTATAGATATTGCTAAGACCAAAAAAGTTAAAGCAATCAAAACAACCCAAAAATGGCAGTACTTACAAACTGAAAAGAAACTGGATTTAATTCTACGTAATACTGGTGGCAAATTATACTGAGAAAAAGACTGTAAGTGGCCTTAAAACGTAATATTATGGTTGTAAATTTCTAATAGGATAGATATTGGCAAGGCTTGCTTTCCCCAAGAGCCTGCAGCTTTCTGGTGCTGGTTCCTAGCAATCCCTGGGGTTCCCTGGCTGGTATCTCTGCCTTTTCTCAAATGGTGATGTGCTCTCCTTTCTCTGCCCTTCCAGTTTCTGCTGACTTCTGGCCTGTGGCCTTCTCTGACCACTGGCTTCTGGATCCTTCTCTTTACAAGGCTTCTGGTAATATGGAATAATTGGCCTTGGCCACGCCTTAACAAAAAACAACATATTTAAAGGTCCTATTCATAATGCTTTCACACCCACATGAACATGGATTAAGATTAAGAATATGTCTTTTGAGAGAGTATTTAATTCAATCTATCACGGTCTGCTTGGCAAAATTGTGCTCTGATGTCAGATGGAAGGTCAAACTTCTAAGAGATGAACTTGGATATTTAACTGAGGAGATTTCTAAGCTAAGTACAGAAGATGCGGTATGGTTTCTCTTTGTTGCCTATTGTGAAGCATGAGGGGAAAGGGATAAATTGAGGGTAGAACTCTTAAGCACAAAGGAACCAGCAACTGATGATTTGGAAAATTTCCAGCCTATTTAGATAGTGTACTCTGAGATGAGGGCCAGAATTGGCTCTATCAGCACTGAATGGGACTCCTTGTAAGGGCTTAGCTGAGCTACCCTTTGCTAGGCAGAATAGGCATACAGGTCATGGATCCATTCAGCCACCTCAGAGGATGCTGGGATTGGAAATGCAGTTATCTAGGAAGGATCTGTGGAAAATCCTTTTGTCTGATGGTTTGGACCCCCCCCCCCCAGCCCACCTTTAATGGCACACAAAACCAACAAGGTTTTTGAGAATTTTGCATGAGCAGAAGCACAGGCAGCCTGGCCTGAAAGGGACAGAGTCTGGATGAAATGAAGGAAAAACTATTTCAAGGGCAGAACCATGGAAGCAGAGGTCTGGACTGTAGAAATCTCCTCAGACCAAGAGAGAAGCCCATCCACATGTGTGGAAAGGGCCAGTTCACCCATCAGTTGGAGGAGGCAGGCCTTCTCTCCAGTGCTTGAAGGGGGCAGGGCTTCTGCTCTGATGCTTGGGAAGATGCTCAGAAAGCGTGGCACCTCTGCTTCAAGGTTCCAGAAGAGCTTGGTTGACGAGCCAATGCTCGGAGAGGGTGAGGCTTAGACCCTAGTATATGCAGAGAGTATGGCGACTCTCCACATACATGCTTGGAATGTGTGGGGCTGCCATTCTGGCAAGCTTGGAGGACAAAGCATTAATTGACAAGTAACTCTCAGCCTTGAAATCTAATGGAGTTTGCACTGTTGGGTTGTGAATTTGCTTGGGTCCTGCGCCCTGTTTCCTTTCAAATGCTTCCTTCTGGAATGTCTATCCTATGCCTGACCCACTATTATCTCTTAGAAGCAAAACATGTTTTCTAGGTTTTCAGGTAAATAGAGGGGAATTTTTCCTCAAGACAGATGATGCTCATAAATGATTCTGATGAGACTTTTTCTTAGGGTTCTTACTGAAATGGCTTGAGGTCATTGGGATATTGGAATGGGTGAATGTATTTTGCATTTGGGAAGAACATGTGTTTTTGAGGTCCAGAGGGCAGACAGTGATAGAATGAATAATGTACTACTTCAGAGATCATGGTCTTAATACTAATCTGCATCCCTGTAGGGTAGAAAGCCATTTATAAATAGGATTTTGAAGATGCACGTATTAGTTAAGGTGTGGGCAAGTGATTCAGGGTGGATCTTACTCCATATTACTGGAGGCCTTATAAATAGAAGGAAGCAGAAGGCAGTGGTCAGAGAAGGACACAGGAAGAAACCTGAAGCTTCAGGAAGAGCAGAGAAAGGAGCAGGCATAGCCTTACAGTGGGAGGTAGAGCTATAAACCAGGGACCCCAAGGTTTGCCAGCAGCTAGCACCAGAATGCTACCAACACTGGAAAAAATCAAGTCTTGCCAACATTTTTTTTTTTGACGTCTCGCTTCAAATCTATGAACCAATAAATACTTGTTTTTTTATGCCAACCCATTGTGTGGTATTTGTTATAGCAGCCTGGCACATTAAGACAGTGGAGTTGAGAGTGGAATAATAATGTACAAATACTATATATCATAGCAAAGTAAAAACAATGCCCTTAAAGATGTAAGGAGAAAGAAGAGAGAAGGAAAAAAAATAGAAAAGTCCATTGATTGTTCTACAGGGAATTAAAAATACCAATAAAACTTGAGAAGCTATGTAGTGAATTAGTAAATAAGAAAAAGTAGAATAGAGGTCTTTAGAAAAAAATATAGCTACAGAGATAACCACTGGAAGAAAAATGCAAAAGCAAAAAATAAAATGTACCTTTTCTTCCTGGAATTAAAAAAACAATTCTATTAAACAATTATTGGGTCAAAGGGGAAGTATATACAAATGAATTAAGTAACTTCTAAATAATGATAACTAAAACACTAAATATCAAAATCTAATGAAAACACTAAATATTAGAACCTCTCGGGTATATTCAATGACGTGTCAAAGGAAGACAACTTTTATCAGTAAAAAAGAAAGAATTAAAATAAATAATTTCCCAGTTCAAAGCATTAAGAAAAAAAGTTATAAAATAAACAAAAGAAAGCAACAAGAAAGTAATAAAGGTAAAAGCATAAATTAATGAAGTAGAGAACAGAAGAACAGTGGACTTAATTAAGTTTAATTAGTTAATTAATTAATTAAGTTCTGGGATTTTTTTGGTAAAATAATCAAGAGAAAATCTGAACTGGTTAACCTGATCAAGGGAAAAAAAGGAGAAAGCTTACATGTACAAAAAAGTAGCCACTGAAACAGACACAATTTTAAAATCTTGAGACTAGTTCTACAAAACCTTCAGAGCCCATACAGTCCCATTGCTTTATAAATTGTCCCAGAGTATTGAAAATGAAGGAAAGCTTCCTAATTCCTTCATGAGCATGTGTAACATTGATACCTATATTTGATAAGGCAGTAAAAAAAATTCTACAGACGAATATATCACATGAATATCGATACAGAAATGTTAAATAGAATATTAGCAAATAGAATCCAACACCATATTAAGAAAATAAAACACCATGAGCAAGTGTGACTTATTTCAGGAATCCAAGGTTGGCTCCAGGTAAGGAAATTAATATCAAATACCATATTAATAGAGATAAAGGAAAAAATCATATGATAATTTCCGCAAGTGCTCAAAAAGCCTTTGAAAAAATTCAATACCTATACCTGATCAAAACACTCAAGACAACAGAAATCGACACATTTTGAGCATGCTAAAAGTATACATACTTTAGCCCTAAAGCCATTATGTTACTTAATGAGAAAACTCTAGGGGCATTTCCACCAAAATCAGTTCACAGGGCAAAGGGGCCCTTTATCTTTACTGTTCTACATTGTACTGGAGGCATGAAACTAGACAGGAGAAATTCACTCAAAGCACAGGAATTTGTAAAGAAGAAGTAGAACCTTTTCTGGAACACCCTATAGCTGAGTTTGTCACTAATCAACGCTGCCATTATGGCAGGAAAGCAGTGGAAGGTAATGTGTAAATGAGTGAGGCTGACCTTGCTCCAACAAAACTTTTACCAAAGCAGGCAGTGGGCTGGATTTCACCTCGGGAGACAGTGTGCCAACCACTCCCTTAGAGGCAACAGAACAAACTCTAATAATAAGAGGATTCAGAAAGGTTACAGGATATAAAATGAACTATACAAATCTATAATCAAATAATAATCTGCTGGAGAACAAGATGGTGGGGAAACTCATCTACACCATCGACAAAGTGGTTACTTGCTAATATACTTAACAAAAACATTCAAAATCCACGGGAGAGAATTTTTAAAACACTCTTGAAAGCCACAAATTAGACTCGAACGAACGAAGAACACCCTTCTGCCCCCAGATAAGACAATTCAACAGCACAAAGATGTCACTTTCCACGGTTAGTTTATAAATGTAATGCAATCCCAATAAAAATCCCAGTAAGTTTTTTATGGAGTTAGATAAGTTGATATTAAAGTTCACCTAGGGAGAAAAAAATCACACAAGAATAGTCAGAAAAACTCCGAAAAAATGCACACTAAGAGGAGAGACAAAACCTACCAGACATTAAACATACTCTTAAAGCCCCTATAAGTAAAATATAGCATAGACAAACTGAACAATAGAATAGACAAATTGATCAGTGGGTTAGGATAAAACTCAGAAATTAACCCAAATACATAAGGATATTCATTATATAATAATGGTGACATTCAAATCACTGGATCAAAGAGATTTTTACATAAAACACGTTGGGACAATTGGATAACCATTTAAAAAAGATAAAATTAGATCCACTCTCATACCATACTCAAGAATAAACTGCAAATAAATCAGAGATCTAAATATAAAATATAAGAGTACCTTCAGCATAAGGAAAGATTTTCTAACTAATAGTCAAAAGCCAAAGTCAATGAAAAACGATTAATACTTTCACTACATAAAAATATATTTGCATTGCAAAAAAACAGTATAAACAAGGTAAAATGACCACTGATAAACTAGGAGAAAATATTTGCAACATATCATAGACAAAGCGTGATACCATATCTATTACTAAAAAACTATTAAAAATTGAGGGACAAAGGATGAAAAATCCAGTAGAAAAAATTGGGAAGAGACATAAACTAACAATTCACCAAAAAAGATTAAAAAATCGCCCTGAAAACACAGGAAAAACTCCTAATTAGAGAGTCGCAAACGGAAACAACACCAAGATACTTTTCTTACACGTGGATTGACAAACATTTTAAATCATGACACTATATTCTTTTGGGGAGAACAGAGAAATAGGTGGTCTCATATTTCACTGGTAGAAATGCAAACTAGCACAACCCTTTACAAATGTAACTTACAAGGCCTAACAAAAGTACATATGTGGGGTGGACCAGGGTGGCTCAGCAGGCAGAGTTCTTGCACCAGGTTCGATTCCCAGTGCCTGCCCACGCAAAAAAAAAAAAAAAAAAAAAAAAAAAAGTACATATGCACTTAATTTTTTATTCAGTAGTACCACAATGGATGATACACTTCCAACAATTCAAAAATACATAGCAAAAGTTACTCACTGAAGCATCATTTGTAATGGCAAAATGTTAGAAACAATCTAACATTCATACCTGGGAGAGTGATTGAATAAATTATGGTAATGCCATGCAATGGAGTAATACTGTGGTTAAAGAAATAAAGTAAATTTTTTGGAGTGATTTCCAGGATATATGGTTTAGAAAAAGCAATTGTCGGGTGATGTGATGGTGGCTCAGTGGCAGAATTCTCACCTGCTGTGCCGGAGACCTGGGTTCGATTCCCAGAGCCTGCCCATGCCAAAAAAAAAAAAAGCAATTGTTTCGTAGTGATTTCCAGGAAATACTGTTAAGTGACAAGGAAAAATGCAAAAGAATCTATAGCATGGTATCCCTCATGTATGAAGGGGATATATCAAAATACACATGAAAAAGGGGATATATCAAAATACACATGAAACTCTTCATCTGTTCAGAAGAAATACAGGCAGGATAAACCAGAAACTAATGAGATTGTTTACCCACAGGAGACCGATGCAATTAGACTGGGAAGACTGGAGAAGGGGGGCAGGGAGTAATAGGGAGTAGAAGACAGCAAGAGGGGAGTCACAATTCTCTGCAAGTATCTTTTTTGTATGGCTCTGCCTCTTAAAATCAAGGTAATTTTCACAAACCCAAAATATAAAGAAAAAATGAAAATCAACCAGGATTTGGAGAACCCAAAATGAAATACAAGCAGAAACAAATGAACCTATGTGCACTACAAATGAGTAAGAGTGGGGAAGAAAATAACCTAAGTAACTTAAAAACAGCATTGTGACTGTTTACTCCAAGGCTAAAGACAAAAAAGAACTGCACAAAACTATTCTACTCTAGACAGAAAATTTGTTTTTCATAAGAAGTTGGGTCAGCAATTGTGAAACTACTTTAGGTGTATGCTAGAATTGAGCAAATAGGTAAGTACTTTGTGGATAATGAGTCAGGTTTCTGACTGTCAAAGAAAGAAATTATAAATACATAAGGGGGGGGGAAGCTAAAATGACCCTGTGGCATTGTAGTGGAATTGGAGCCATCAGTATAAACTTATGTTTTAAAAACTTGTGTGTGTGTGTGTGTGTGTGTGTGTGTTGACACCAATTACCTGCATGTAATGTGCAGCTCTGTTCACTGAGTGGGTCTAAAAGCAATGCAGCCCAGTAGCAATGAGTACACTCAATGCCAAGATCCTGATTTTTAAATACTATTCTTCAATAGAAGATATAGGATGTCTTTGGAGAACTGGTTGATTTCATGGCTGGGGTAGGAAAAATACAAGATGATCCTGGAATATCTTGTGGTGCCCCAAATAAGGAAGGGATCAGTTGGGGCATGTCAAGTGGAAAACCTGAAGGAGCTGCCAATGGCCAAAAATAGGACAAGTTGAACAACAAAATAAAAGTAATGGATTATAACAATAGAATAAAATAAATATCCATGAGGTCCAACTGGTACGAATAAATGACTGAATAAATAAATAGAAGGGAGAAAAGGAAGAGATCTTTCTTATAGTTGGCTTCCAATGAGTACAATGGAATTACAGAAATATAAAGTTACTATTAAGCAAAACTACAACAATTGCTTGTTCTAGTTTGCTAGCTGCCCAATGCAATATACAAGAAATGGAATGGCTTTTAAAAAGTGGAATTTAATAAGTTGCTAGTTTACAGTTTAAGGCCTAGGTAATGTCCCAATTAAAGCAAGTCTATAGAAATGTCCAATCAAAGGCATCCAGGTAAAGATACCTTGGTTCAAGAAGGCCAATGAAGTTCAGGGTTTCTCTCTCAAGTGAGAAGGCACGCGGCGAACAGGGTCAGGGTTTCTCTCTCATCTGGAAAGGCATGTGGTAAACATGGTATCATCTGCTAGCTTTCTCTCCTGGCTTCCCTTCACTAAGGTCCCGGGAGGCGTTTTCCTTCTTCATCTCCAAAGGTCGCTCGCTGGTGGACTCTGCTTCTCGTGTCTATGTCATTCTGCTCTGCTCTCTCTGAATCGCTCTCATTCTCCAAAATGTTTCCTCTTTTATAGGACTTCAGAAACTAATCAAGACCCACCCAAATGGATGGAGATATACCTCCAGCTAATACAGTTTACCAACCACTCTTGATTAAATCTCATCTCTAGGGAGATGATCTAATTACAGTTTCAAACATACAGTGCTGAATAGGGATTAGAAGAAGCAGCTGCCTTGACGAAATGGGATTAGGATTAAAACATGGCTTTTCTCGGGGACATACATCCTTTCAAACCAGCACATTGCTGTAGGCTAGAAACATGAATGGATGCCAACATTTGTAGGCAAAAGTAGGATGACAAACAGGTTATTTACAAAATCTCAAAATATTTCCCCTCTTGACACTCATGAATTACAAAGGGAAAGAACAGTAGCACCTGTGCAGTGGAGAAATCTGGCAGACATCACCTTACTCAAGGCTATCATGAGTTACTTGTACCTGTAACAAGGCAGGTACCCTCTGAAATGCTGCAATGAGAAGGGCACAGCACAACTTCCATGGTTCTCTTTCCCAAAATGTCTAACCTCACTCCAATCATGAGAAAACATCAGACAAACACAAATTGAGGGAAACTCTACAAAACCACTGGCTGGCACTCTCCAAAATGTCAAGGAAAACAAAGACAGAATGAAGAACCATTAGAGACTGGAGGAGACTGAGAAGATAAGGCCACTAAAAGCACAGATTGGATCTTGGACCAAGGGAAGTATATTTGTGGGACAATTGGGGAGAATTCAAATAAAGTCTATTAACTAGTTAGTAGTATCATAGCTTAACTCCTGGTGTCTCTAATTACAGCGTGGTTATGCAGGGTGTCCACATTAAGGGAAGCTGGGGGAAGCGTAGACAGAAACCCCCTGCACTGTTTTTTTGCTACTTTTCTCGAACTCTAATGTTATTTCTAAATAAAAGGTAGAAATAAATAAATAAATAAATAAATAAATAAATAAATAAATAAATAAATAAAAAGACAGTAATTATCTTAAGGTACGGAAAATAAATCACAAATATTTGTCCAGTTTTCAGATTCAAGATTTTTCAGTTGTTTGAAAGTTTATAGGATTTTATTAGAAAATTGTGTCCCCTAAAACACGAGTGTTAACTATGCTATGTTGCAATTTCAGTGTGATTTTATATTTGAAGGACAAATTGCCTCCAGATGGATTTTATACATATCAAATTGACATTTAAAGTTGACAAGAAAGGAAAATTCAGCTTGAAAGGATCAAACTTCTTCATGAACTTAATAATTCAGGATACACATTGTTCCATTTTATATCCAAGGAGGGGCATGGTTAATACAAAATAATTTATGTTGCATTTTTAAAAGTAGTAATGTGGAGCCCTAGAAGAACTCTATAGTGGAGTTTTATGGAATCACTGGCTTCATAAAAATCACCTTTGATTCAGTGGCTAAACTCTTATTATTAATATGGCATTTCTTATTCTTGCTGAAAAATATAGAAGGGAAGAGATTTACATACACATTCTTTTACACCAGGTTAATAAAACTGTACTAAGGATATACATGTGTTTATTCTAACATGCAATCTAAGTTTTAGCCACAGTCACAATGAAATCATTAAAGCATAAAACTGCTAGTCATTAAAATAAATGCCTAACCCATGAGTTACAGGAGAATTACATAGGAGAGAGATATTCAGTTGTCGTTTCCTTACAGTCTAACTTAAAGCTCAAAGACACAATAAATCTTACAAGTCTAGCAATAACAGCCACGTCTGAAATATGATGCCAAAAGTAATGCTTGGATTCTTACCAAACTCAAAATACTGTTTTCTGAAACTGCCTTCATGTGTTTATAAAAACACATGTGTGTAAACCATATTCACAGGTACAAAAGCGTTCACCAACCTCCTGGCTGTGCAACAGTTGACTCCTTATCTTACGAGTCTTGGCTATAGAATTTCACACTTTTGACCTCCTCCTCTCCTTTCCACATTCTACTTTCTGTTTGTTTTCTCAATAACTCACTCTTCTAGCTTCCTCCACAACTCTTGGGTTGACCCTTCCAGGTTTTCTATAGGTGCCTCTTCTTATTTCCGTTTACTCTCCTTGCAAGATTGGGTTCAATAAGTTTCTTTCTTTGTCCCTCTCTTTCTACTCTGTTTTCTCTTCCTCTCTGTTTCCCATATATGTTCATGATTTACCAAATGCCCGTAATATGACATGCCAAGCTCTCTCCAATGCTTTAGACATGAACATCCAGTTGACTACTCACCAGCGTCACTTGGAGATTCCATAGGAACCTCAACGTCTACACAACCCTAACAGCACACCATTCATTCAGTTTACAGTAAGTGCTTCTTGTGTGTCCATTCTGAGCCTGGGAGTGGGTTAGGCATTGAACATATGGGATGAACAAAATGATTTGGACTCCCCCTTATGAAGTTCAACCTTCCTTCACCTTCCTTCACTGGTGAAGGTGAACTACAGTTCCTGTGTCAGTAAAAGCTAGCGTTATTCCTCTAGTTCTGCACGTCAGAAACCTGAGTATCATCCATGACTCTCCTGCTTTATGTTGCATTCTCAATCCTTCTCCATGCTCTTCCTTCCTCTCTCTTTGTCAATTTCTCTATTACAGTGTATACCACAGGCTTAGTTTACACCACCACCACCTTTGACCTGTAACGGCCCCCTAACACGTTTCTCTTTTTGTAGTCATGTCTCCTGTCAATTCATTCTCCATACCGGGGGTGCAATGGTATTTATGAAACACAAATAGTCCCTTGATAAAAACCCTTCAATGACTCCCAATTGACTTTAAAATAAAATCTAAACGTATTAGCAGAACACAAAAAGGCCTATGTCATACCCTCAAAACTCCTTGAAAGCAGCTGAGAGTTTAAACTGAATTAGCCACCATTTAGTTTCCCCTTGTTCTCAATTTACAGTATATCGACAGGAATAATTTGATATAAGAGAAACAGAAAATTAAGAGACAAAGTCCTCATCTACAGATAAATACAGATAGGGCTCAGGTTGATTTTAATTTTCTATTTATGTTTCATCTTTTAAAATTGTCACTAATTGAAGCTATCGCTACATTAATAATACTAGCCAACACTTAGCACTTACTTTGTATCAAGCACTTTATATACATTAATTCATTTAAATTCTTATAATAACTCAATGAGACAGGTAGCATTACTATCTCCACTTTATATATATGGTAAGCAAGACATCAAATACTTAAGTAATTTGCTGAAGGAGACATAGTAAGTGTGAGACTAGCATTAAAGGCAATGGCTCCAGAAGCATTCTCTTAACCATTATACATTTCACAGAATTAAATGGGATTGTTCAAAGTATTAAATAAGATTTTAATTTTGTTAAGATACTACATAGTCAATACTCAGATTGTACAGAAAAATACAAAGAAAGTAAAAGATGACCCTAAATCCCATCATCCAGAAATAGCAATCATTAACACCTAATGTAAATCATTCTGGATATGCCTATATGTAGCTAGAAGGATGGATGAATGGGAAAGACAAACATTTGATTGATTGATAGATATAGATAGATAGATAGATAGATAGATAGGCAGACAGACAGATGACAGGGACAGATAGATAAAAATGTTTTAGACAGTATCTATTGACTTATGTGAAAGATGTTAAAATTTGCACACTTAACTACCCTCCACCTACTTTGTTTTTATTTTTGTTAGGTGTATTATTTCACTATCATTATATTTTAAAAATTTAAATAATTCCCTTAATGACAATTTCCCATGTTTTGCCTTATTGATATTTATATGAATTCAGTCTTCTCCACTGGTACCTTTTAGCCATGTTTTTGCAGTTTTGAATTTATTTTGAGTGATTTCATGATTGGCTGGATTTTTGTCATCGAGTAGGTTTTTTTTCAAGAGAAGTTACCGTGGACTATATTCACTAAATTTTTTTGTATGTTTGAGAATGTGCGGACAACTTGGCTGGATATGAAATTCCTGGTCAATACTTTTCTCCCTCAGAATGTTGTAATCAATGTCTTTTGGCATTGAAAGAAGCTGGGGAGAAGTTTGAAGCCAACTTGTCCTCATGATTTGCTTCTTTTGCCTGGATGCACTTATGATTTTTTTTTTCTTCATTTTTGAAATTCAAGTAACTTTCTCAGCACATGTGTTACTCTTGGCCATTCTGTATCAATATGCCTGGGTCCCAGTTGTTCCTTTTGACCTACAGATTCATAGAAAAGTGTTCTTCTGTCATATCTTTGAATAAGATCATGTTCCGCTGATTCCAAGCTCTTCTTGAGAAATACCAGATACGTTTACATTGGCTTTGGGTTCTATATTTATCAATTTCTCTATTACGTCTCAATATTTTTCTTTTTCCCATTCATTTTGTTATTTTCTACATGCCATATTCCTGGATGCTTTCTGTTGGGTTTATTATATTTCTTTTGCTACCACTGAAGGCTTTTAGTTCTACTATTTTTTCTATTTCTTTTCTGAGCTCTGACCACTACTGTTTAAAAAACTGCATAGGTTTCATTGTCTTAAACTTTTGTCAACCTTTATATGATTTCTTCTGGCTAGTTTATTAAGAGGCAGTGTATTGTTTTAAAGGCTATTGGGAAATTACTTGCCTAAATTTCTACCCCACAAAAATCTGTAATGCCCTTTGTCCTGGGATCACATCGCCATGCAGTTTTGAGCATTCAGCCAATCAATCTGGCTGACTCCAAATCTCTAAAAGTTTATAGGCTTGCTGTGTTGCAATCTGGCAAACATTGCCTTAGTGCCTTTTCACTCCAAAATGTCTCCAGCGTCTCCTTGGGCTAGAAGGCTGCTGTAGACAATATAAAATGACATGTCCAGATGTCTTTCCCTTAGGCTAAACTTCTCCTGATGTTTTAAAATGCAAAACTAGGTCTCTAATGGGAAATTCCCCACTTCTTCCAAGGCCCTTCACTCCTTTCCTCTCTTGTCTATGAAAAAAGAAAAAAAAATGTTGGCTAAGCCTCTCATGACCACGACACTTATTTGGGGGAAACCAGCTGTCAGCATATTACACACGGGTCAATAAGTCACAGCATTGGCAGGTGTGTTTCACAGTTCAAGATTTGGAGTTGTGACCTTTTCTTTGTTTTGCCTTTTTTTCTCTTGCTTTTTTTTTTTTTTTGTAGTTTTAATACCGTTAACCAGTAGACAAGCCTCTCATAAAACTCTACACACTTAGTTTTCTGTATTTACTTATAAGTGTTTACCACCATTTCACCAACTACTCTACTATTTTAAAATTATCACATCACTTGTCTGTCTCCCTAACTACATTGTAAGGTCCTTGAGGCCCACAGTTTACCATTGTACTTTTAAATTTACATTTTGTTGTCTTAAAACCTCAGTTTAAAAAATTCAGAATAAGAAAAAATATAGCTGTTTTTCTCTGACTTTTCTTAAATGGAGTCAGCTAAAAGGTCAATAATATAATATTTTACATAAAATAACTGAGGAGAGTTTGAAGGCCCATTGTGAAAAGTTCTGTAATGATGATATTTAGATGGAATTTCTAGTGCCAGCCAGAGAATCTGGTAATGGCTTCTGTGGAAATTGTTAAAGCAGAGCTATGGCTTAGAAGTAGAGTAGGGGCGAGGTGAGATTATGTTCTAATCTATTTAAATTAAATTCACTATATTTATCAAGAAATTAATAGTCAACAGGAGATGAAAAGATTTATGACAGAGTCTAGCAAGCAAGATTGAAAAACACAGGCTATTAACATAGTAGACAATGATAAATTCTACATTAAAGGTATTTTAAAAAAAATCCTCCAGGAGCACATAGAAGCCACAAATCCTCAAGGTGGAGATCAATCTTCAAAGAAAAGTGACACATGAGCCAAATGGAAGGATAGGGAGGATTTCAAATCATGGGTGTAGAGTTAAGTTAAATATAACGTAAGCATAAAATGTATCATTCCAACCAGGATAATTCTGAGAGTGGAAAGGGCCCGGACAGTTAGAGTGGGGCAGAGAGTAGAAGGTGAATCTGTCCTGGGCAACCCAGTGTGAATGTACATCAGGTTCAATGCCCACGGAGACACGAAGGTGTCAGATTGCACCCCATGACCCCATGCAGTCACAGTCCGTGGCTTCTCTGCTTCTCAGCCTCCAGCAGCTTCCACGGGCCCTGCCAGCCACCTGATTCATGTCTCCTGTCTCTCTGCCTTCACTGTGCTCCAGTCACCCTGAACTTCTCTCTTTCTCCACAGTGAGTGAAGCTCGGTCCTGTCCCAGCGCTTCTGTGTTGGATTCTCCTTCTGTCTCAGTGTTCTTCCCTCAGCCTGCCTTCTTCTCATCTCTGGGGTCCTGGCTCAAATATGAGCACACATTATCCTCCCAGAGACCCCTTTACTGACCCTGAACTAAAGGAACTAGCTCCCACCTCTTTCCGATCACTCTGTTTCATTTTCTTCCAGATGTTAAACACTACTTGCAACTGTTTTATTGGCGTAAAGATCTAGACTCTCTCACTCTCCCAGCCCCAGTCCATGCACACTAGAATGTAAACTCCAAGAGAAAAAAACTTTGCTTTGGTCACCCCTGTATCTCCAGTGGTTGTTGCAAAAGATGGTCAATAAAATATTTTACCCAATGAATAAAGGAACAAACAAAGAACTGTCTCATTCCAGGCAGCACACACCTGCAGGGAAAAGATGAAGCTCGAAGGTGAATGCCATGAAGCCTAGGCTGAGGAACTTAGGTTTGGTTTTTAAAGCATTGGGCAATCACCAGACAGCCTTTGAGCCAAGAAAACAACTGTATCAGAGCTACAGTTTAGAAAACCACATTTCAGTGCAATACCAGAAATTACTGAAAGGGAAGGAAGAGAAAGCAGGTGAGACCCAATAGGGCCAACTTCAAAAGCCCAGCTTATAGAGACAGAGTCTCACCTGAAGGCAGAGTAGGAGGAGGAGGAGACAGGCTCAAAAAATCATCAGTGGGACAGGAGCTGGTGACTGGGTAAATTTTGGGGACAAAAATAACAAGGGGCCAAAGATCAAAAGAAATGCATAAAGCCACTTCTGACAAGTGTTTATTGGGTTCTAATGAATACCATGCGTGTTTCAAAAAATAGTCGACATTAGAAAACATAAATGCAGCCAGTATTCCTCTTTCCAAAGGTATCATGTGTGCAACTAGTGTTCCCTGGTGCCTAAAAGCCCTGAGACCAGCTGTGGTAACCAAATTCCAAAGGCATTGTGGAGGCGTCCATCCTTGCACACCAGACCCATGCTTACAGGGTGCTATGGGGGCACAGAATAGAACGAAATTACCCAAGTTCTACTCCTCTCCTAGAGTTTGGGGCTTTTTGTGGGGGAAGGGGGTATAATCGAAGGAATACAAATGATAGTTGTCTTCAGATGACAGGCAGCTGGGTGGAAGGGAGAAGGTACTACCAGAGAGGGCCGGTGGAGGGTATAAACTTCCCGTGATGATCAGAGGGTAAAACAGACAGTAACCTGGACCTCGGCGTGTGACCACCCAATAAATGGTGCTCTGTCCACAGCAATCTATATGAACAGGGCCTCCTAGAGTTCATATCTGCACACAGCAGCCCTAAATGCCTGGTGACATGTTAAATGAGTCAAATGTATAAAGCAAGGAACTGGAATGAAATGATATGGTATATAGACACAAATAACTCAAAATAAAAATAGGGAACCTATTCGAAATATGTAAACTCTCTACTACCCTCCTATTAACTGCTATTTATTAAATGAAAGTTATACTTTTTGGAATCTTTAATAGCCTGCAAAAACTCCACCCATCAGCATTATCTGACTCATTCAGCCATTCATCTCTCTTACTTAATGGAATTAGAGGAGTTAAAGGAATGAAGATGGGGTGGGAGAGCAGAGGAGCAAGACTGAAGGGAATCCCTTCCAAATTCCATCTTCACCCAGGGTTAGTAAGACAGGTGTGGAGAGAATCACTTCCTCTATAACATCATCTAGGTAAAAGGTTGCAGAGCTCATTGCTGAGATTTCAGGAAGATAAAATCAGACATACAAGTCCATCTGTGCTTAACTTCATCTCATGTGCTGACTCTGTCTCCTACTACCCCTTCCTCAGGTTGGTCTTCTCAGTTGCTTATGCTCCCCCACTACTCAGGTTCCTCAGCCATACTCCCTTAATCTTCTACCGATCAATAGTTTCTATTCTTTAAGCATACACGCAAGCCTCACTTCCCCTGGAGAACCCATTATGATAACTGGGGTTATGGGTTATTGTAACAGTATTGGTTAATATGGGTGACTATGACAATAGTCCATAGGGGGTCCTCCCTTTCTGGACTTAACATGTGGATAGTCTTACTATTGTTCTTGAATTGTACCACGCTTAAGTCTTTTCTTCCTAAAAAGTCACTAATTTGCATAAGGACCAACATCATAGCTTAAAAGTCCTTTGTCTCTTGGCCTCATCAAAACACATTTGCTGAACTGAATTTAAAAACAAGAAGAAGGGTGCTCGGAGAATGCTACTTAGAGCTACCTAGGACCCCAGTTTAGATACAAGCAGAGGTAGAGACAGAGTGTGTGTAATGGATAATTTCATGTGCCAAAGCAGCTAGTATGGTACCCCATTGTTTGGTCATGACAGAGTGTGTGTGATGGATAATTTCATGTGCCAAAGTGGCTAGTATGGTACCCCATTGTTTGGTCATGCATCAGCCTTCTTGTTCCCCGATGGGATTTCATATATGGGATTTGCATCAACAAAGGAGATCGCCCTCAGCAATGGGAAGTTCTATTTTATCCAATCAACTGGAAGTCTTAAAAGTCAGAATTTAGGATTGCAGAGATCAGAAGGAGAATTTCTGCTTCAACTTCAGCATTGGCTCTTGCTGGAATTCCCAGCCAACTAGCTTCCCCTGGTAATTTGGGCTAAGGATTTCAACATTACCATATTGGAGTTTCTGGTTTGTCACCTTCCATATGGAGTTCAGACTTGCCAGTTCTCATGCATGTGTGAGCCAATTCCTTATGATGAATCTCTCTATATATATCTCTGTTGGTTCTGTTTCTTTGGAGAACCCTAACTAATACAGAGAGAGATATAGAGAGATAATATAATACATATATAATATATGATTATACACATATATATCTGAGAGAGGGGAGAAGGAGAGGCAGAGAGAGAATATGAATTCTTCCCTAAGAGGCAAAGAAAACTTTTGTTACAAGTCTTCCCAATATGTCGAACTTCAGCCCACCAGCTCATCCAAGGGATGAATTTGGCTCTGCCAGTCTTGATTTGGTAACCTTGTATTATCATATGATAACACGTTCTACTTTCTTATCACTTGCGCACACCACTTCTAAGTGATGAGTCTATGGTATGACCACCAAGTGCTTCCCATCCCACTCTCATATAAAATCTCCATCTCTAGGGCCACTTACATCATACTTTCAGGCTCTACTGCACAAGCACCAACTGCTTTTGTGACATTCACAAGAAGAGCTTGGTTTATTCCAACAAGGAGGTTCACAAGTGGTTGGATGCCACCACACTTCCGGACAATGACACGGTTTTCATGTTCTTGGCAGCACTCTCCCAACGCACCCACCACGTTCACAAGCACTTCTTCTGGCTGATCAGTCAAAAGTCCCACCAAGGTTTCAATGGCTTTGTATTCCCGAAACCTAAGTTCATCACAAGAAAACAAAGTCATAGGGAAAGAGGGGGAGGAGGAATAGTATTATTTTTAGTATATAGTTAATTGATAATGATATTAATAGCTATAATGATCATAGTAATAATTACTAAATGCCAATTATGCTCATTTAATTACAATCCCCTGTTTCAGATAGAGTTGGAGGTTGAATCATGCCCCTACAAAAGGCATGTTCAGGTCCTATCCCTGGTCCTGTGGCTACAAAACCATTTATGAATAAGACCTTTGACAATGTCATTAGTTATTAGATAACGTGTGCCCAAATGGAATGAATGAGTGTGGGTCTTAACCCAGTATGGCCGAAGTCCTTATAGGCAAAGGAAACTGTGATAGATGGCTGATGTGACCCTGGAGAGAGATTTAGGTCCCTGGCTGGTAAATAGTGAAGCCTGACGCAGGGTGTGACCCCGTGGCCCAGTCTCTAAGACAAGTTCAGTTTCTTCTGTACCTGAGTGTGTGTGACTCCACTCAGCCACCGTGTCTTTTTCCCATCTTACAGAGACTATTTTACATGAACAAAACATTTTAAAAGGTCAATAAAAATGACTGTCTATATACATATATATATACATTTTTTTAACATATCGTGGCTTCATTGCATCTATTTGGGTTTAATAAGTCTCTCAAAATCAATTTCTACTCAGGTAAAAAAGCTTTCATCCTCAAATTGTTTCAGTGTTAAATATTAATACATTTCAGTATCTTTCTTGTAATGCAATTACTCTTTTTTTTTTCACCATAAATATCCCACAAGGATGTATGCTACATAAAGGTAAATATTTGAGATTTAGTAATTTCTATGGAAGGCATTTTTTTTCCTTTCTAGTAAATGTCAGCATATTTTCAAGTACCATGATGCAAATGAATTTTTTTTTTAAGTTTACTTAATAGAGTTAAGTAACTTTGAATTGAGTTAAAGTTTCAAAAGTTAAGGTATGGAGTTGAGCCATTACTTCATTACACTTTCTTTAATAAGTCAAGCAATTTTGTGTTAAATAATCAGGACATGCAAATTTCACATTCAAGAGAATCATCCCATTGAGACAAGAAGAGCTGCCTCAGAACATCCATCACAGAGAGATGAATTCGAGGATTAAATTATAGAGAGATGAATTTGAGGAGTAAATTATAGAGAGATGAATTTGAGGATTAAAATATACCAGATGGTCATAAAGTTTCCAAATATTTTAAAATAAAATCCCATGAGATCATCTTCAAAAAGGGCTATTCTTTAAGAGTGACTGCTTAGTTGGAATTTAGCTAAGTCATCTTACTTATGTTTAGGAAAGGAAGAACAGAGTCTCCCCATCTCTAAAGGTTCCATGGGAAATCCAGCCCCTCACTTTGACAGATCTCAGCAGGAAATATCAGAGGCAGGTCTAATTTAAATGACTGCCCACATGCAAAGCAGCTCATTTGCACAGAAAGACTGGGCACAGTGAGCTACGGAGGCACAGAACTGCGCTGCCAGGCGCTGGCGGCAAGGGGTGTCTCTCATTTCTAAGAGTCTCTTAGTTGTGCCAGATTAACCCAGAATGTACATCTATGACACCTACAACTCGTTATTAAAATAGCGTTCAAATACAAGGATGAGTTTAGAGGCCCATATTTTCCTTACGGAATGCTGAATGCCGTCTCTTACTTGGTCACGTTCTCTCTGCTGATGGAACATTTCCATATTGCCCCTGTGACAGCGGCTAAGCGTTCTTTATTGTCGGTGTTATTGAGCAGACTGGCCAGTGGCTTGAGTCCCCCGTGCAGCCTGACCAGGTCACGGGTCTCCTCGTCTTCAGCACACTGCACAAAAAGCCAAGTCATCAGGGGAGATCGGGCTTTCTGGGATTACTAAAGAGGCTGCCATTCGAGTAGCTATTGAGCTTCTTTTCAGAGAGTATCATTTTCTGAATGAGCCTCCAAGGAAAATATAATTCGCTATACTGGCTGCTATCTGACAGTGTCTCTCTCTTCCCTTAGGTGGGTTTGGCAACATACAGCAGATACTAAATCCTTGGCAATTCTCCCAAGCCTCTCTGTAGTAGCCTGGGCTTCCGCTGAGATGTTAGTTGAGGTCAATAAGAAACCTCGAATATTACATGCATGGAGAGAATATTTCTCCAGTGACGCAACCCAGAGTCTTGGGAAAACGCAATGGAGAAGATGGATGAGTAATGGGGATTCAATGACCCCCAAATCTAAAGATGAAGACTTCCCAAACAGTCTCTATGCCCAGAGCAGTGGCTTATGGTAAGAGCACCTGACATTTTATTCAAACATATGTTTAGGCATATGTTTGTGTCATCCTTTGAAATAAATACTGGCTGTAGAGGTTTTCCCAACTGATCATTCTTCTTAGGTTACAAAGCCAGCAGGTGGTTAACTTAGTGTAGATGTGGCTGCTTCCTGAGCATACACAGTTAGTTTTTGACACCACACAATGCAGATATATGCCACGTGTCACCCAGGGGGTCCACTAAATGAAATTGTGAGTCATGATGCAACCCAGAGGGTGCCATGGTTATCTTCCAGGTGTGATGTTTGGACCTGGCTCAGTCGCAACTTGGAACGATTAATCACTATTTCTGACTGCCCCTGAATGGCCACTCATCCTAGGTGGATATACCAGACAAGGTTATGCTGTCTTCTACTAAAATGAGTCTCTTCTCTGATGCTATCTTTTCCGTTCACTCTCTCACTTCGCTCATCTTGAGGTGACTTCCTTAAAGAAATCTACCCCGATTAGGTAGAAGAAGCTGGCATGGCTAATAACAAGTATACATAAGCTTTTAAGCTCAGTGTATATAAATATTCTGTGTGCCTACTGCATGGACACAAATATCTACTGATAGCTATATTCCCTTTACCATTCTAATCTGTCCACTGGTATACTGTGAGACCACTAGCCACAAAAAATTAATGAAGATTAAAATAAGAAAATTTATAAAAAGATAAAACAGGAATACACACATTCATTCATCCATCCCATCAGGGTGGGAGATACATTTCCCAAGATCCTTATGCTTAAATAGGATATACGTAAAGCCATACAGAAGCACTATCTCCTTATTTAACTATTTTACAAAAAGTTAATTGTTCAAGCAGTGAAACAGAGCTGGCATATTAGTGTCTTCCAGAGGTGTAAATCATCAGGCATGTTGGAACAGTTTTCTCTCTGGCATGTCCAGGAACACGTCATTGTCACAGGAAAGTGGCTCTCAGACTCTGAGTATCTGAAGCCACCCCCCAGGGGGCTTGTCAACCACAGGGATTCCTGAATCCCATCCCCAGAGGATAAGACGATGTGGTAGGAAACACTGCCTGGGGCCTGTGTTAATGGGGAGCCCCCGTACCTGGTAGATGGCCATGGCACAATGCTCCTGGAGCTGCTCGTTCTGACTGCTCAGGTTCTTCACGAGATTTTCAATGATCCTTTCAGCTTTGATTGCCACACGGTAGTTTGCCTAGGAAGACACATTTAAATAGCCTGCATGCCTACCGCATGGACGCAAACATCTATCGATAGTTATTAATAATTATGCTGCGAAAAGTTTTAGTTGAGAAATTCTCAAGTCCCATTGTAACATCTATGTGACTATGAAGATTTAGTCACAATTTTAAAAAATTGATCACACAGGTACTGATTGAGTTATACTCTTCTAGGGAGTTAGATGGCCTGTTTCTGATAGAATGCTGACTCCTTGAAAACAGAAGTCCTCAGCAGCTGTAAGAATTGGTATTTAAACCAAAGGAGGTTGAGGTAAAGGAGAGCAGAGGAGGTGGATCTGGCTGGGTACCTCGGAGGCACATTCCTGCAGCGTCCCCACCACTGGAATGAGCATGTTCTCGTGAGAAGTCTTTAGCAGCCGAGCCAACAAGGGGATGCCCCCAGCCAACCGAATGGCTTCTTTGTTGGCATAGCTTTTACTACAGCTCCACAGGGCCAGGGCACCACAGCGAGCCACCTCCACGTCTCTGGTTTCGTACAGAGACGGCTGAGCAGGTTCTGTTGAATTCTGCGCGCAGTCGAGTAGAGCAACCTACAAGAATAGAGGAACACAATATACATGGAAAGCCTTCAGGTCAAACAATGCATTTTCAATAGCTACAGGTTGCTCAACCAAGTTCACCTGGACCAAAAATAAAAATACATTAAAAAATCAACTGTTGCCCTATACAGCAGCCAGTGAAAACAAAGGAACAACTACAGCCCTTCTAAACCCCTTTCTACAGATTTGGGGGCTTTTGTGATACTTAATTTCATGTGTCAGCTGGGCCAGGTGATGGTTTCCAGCTGTTTGGTCAAGCAAGCCCTGGCCTGACTGTTACTGTGAGGATGTTTCGTGGACTTAAATCATCTGTAAGTGGGCTGCGTCTATGGCCAATTACACTGACAATCGACTGAAGAGACTGCTTTCAACGGGAGAGGTGTTTCATCCAATGAGTTGAAGGATCTAAAATGAGAAGTGATTGTTTCAGCAGTCAGAAGAGAGAATTTCCATTCCTCAGCCAGCTTCTCCTGAGGAATTCATTGAAAACCATCAATGGAGTCCCCAGCTTGCAGCCTGCCTGATGGAATTCGGGCTTGTGTATCTCCACAGTGGGGAGACAATTTTTATAAAATCTCATAATAGTGACACATATCTCTTGTCAGTTCTGTTTCTTCAAGAAACCTGACTGCTACGCCTTTCCTTCCCACAAGGAATTTAATACCACCAAGTTAGGATTTTCTTAATGTGGCTCTAGTATTTACATTAGTCATATTTGTAACCCATATCCTCAGACCTAATATCTCAGCCTCCCTGAAACCATGCAGAACCTTCTAATGAGACTTGGATGACCCACACCTGCTCCACCCCACTGAGACCAAGCGGCCTGGCAGCTCTGTAATGACCAAAGTCACTGAAGGCCTTAAGGGAAAAGACTGTTTAGTCTAGGGATGGAGCCTTAAGACTGGACACACAATGGAGGGAGCAGGGCCAGGCTCCCAGAGCTGGGACTGGGGCCACTGAGGACACTGTTCACAGCCTAATCTGGGGACAGAAGTGCCATCACCTATGAAGGTCTGCTCCATCCTTCTTTCCTTCTCTCTCTCTCTGTCTCTTTGCAGGCCAAGTTTCATGGATTCTGCCCACATAATCACCCAGGGGCCCCAAGTATCTAAGCAGGTAGCCCAGACTTTGGAAAGCCACTCAATCCCAATTCCAAATTCCTAGGAGAGAGATATGTTAGGATTGGCTCAAATCAGGAGGAACCCCACCCAGTCTGATTACTTATGGCCCAAGGAAGAGCAGGGGCCTCTGAGTATCTTCTAGGGAGGGGGTGCAATGAGGGGGGAAACTCTAAGACAGAGTAAAAAGGGATCTGTCCCCCGCAGCCATTCCCTCATATCTACATAAAGTCCAAACTTCTGAGGGCCTCATTCAAGGCCCCATGTGATCAACCTGCTCCTCTCTCTCCACCTCCCACTTCCCGGCCCATCCAACCCTAGTTCTGTCCACATTAAGCCACTTAATGTGTTTCCAAACACTCAGTAATCTTTCCCAGCTCTGGTCATTTGCCTGTGTCTTCTTGACATGCCTTTTCTTGGTGTATCTGTCTGGCAAGTACCTACTGGGGACTTGGCAAATATGACATCATCTCCCCTCTAGTCTTTCTTGACCACTCCTCCTCCGTTCCTCCACTATTCCCAGCCCTGACTTCGATTCAACAGCTAAAGATCACCATTACACCTCACCCCACCATACCTACCACGAGACTGCTAGGTCTCTGTGGTCAGAGGTTACATTTATGTATATCCTGAGCACCTGGTCCTGCACCTGATACCCAGCACCAGTCAATACATGCTGGTTAAATGAAAGGGCCAGGAATGCCACGTGCACCACAGGAGCATGGAAGCCGGTCACGGGACTGACAGCACTGGGTGTGCTGACCCCGCCCGGGGCTGGCCCCTTTCCTGGCCTGCACGTCTCCCTCCTGTTTGCTCAGACCCCATGTCTCCTGCCCATGGTCTTCCAGCAGGTGTGCTGCTCCAGAGACCACCTCCCTCCAGGTGTGCAAACCCCACTTGGGCAAGGACCTGCTTTCCCTCTGACCCTGACCTCCGCTCACCTACTCTGATGCCGGAACCGCCCCTGCCTGCCTCGCCCACCTGTGTGTCCAGTGAGCACCTCGTTTCCAGCCCCGTTGGGGTATCTTGCCTGTAAGTCACCAACCCCCAGGCCTCGCGAACCCCAAACTGGATCCCAATCCTGATCCTTCCCAGGTGTGTTTTCAACCCAGCGACTGCAAGTCTGTTATTTACATTAGTGGTCTTTCCTGTTCCTAAAATAACTATCATTTGAAATTTTGTTGAAATGTGTATCACCATCATGACCAGGCAGATGTAATTGCCCAAATACTGGGTTCCCAACTCAGGTGCAGAGGCTCCCATAAAACGTCCCTGTTTGCTTTATGACACATTTTTCCTTCTTATAATTCAATGGGAGACGGAGGAGCTTCTGTGGACAGCCCTGTGGGCAGAACAGACCACTTCATTACGTAAGCAGAATCATGGTAATTATGGGAATAATTACACTTCTCCTCAATTTTTAATTGTGAAAACTTTCAAACACGCAGAGAGGCTGAAAGAATTGTACTGTTAATTATAAGATTCCATAATTAACATTTTGCTCTATTTGTTTTATCACTTACCTAACCATCTATCCAGCAATCAGTCTCTCTTATTTATTTATTTTTGTTTTGCATGGGCAGGCACCGGAAATCGAACCCGAGTCTCCGGCATGGCAGGCTAGAACTCTGCCACTGAGCCACGGTGGACCTCCCCCTCTTATTTTTGAAACAAATAATTATACTTTCTAGTGCTCTACAGATCACAAATGAATGCAAACAGTCTCCTTTAAGGAATTCGCTGAACACTTTTCTCAGCGTCCATATTCCCATTAAAATCCACATTAATTCAACAGTAATTAATTAATTATTAACCTTTTTATGTGGAAGGCACTGGGCTAAAAGCTGTGGCAGAGACTAAGATGAAGGAGATGTGTCTCCTTTCTTTAGGAACTTGAAGTGCAGAGGTGGAGAATTCCACGAAGGTAAAAGCCTTGGGAGAGATCGCTTCACGGCCTTTTGGCTGAGATCAAGTGTGGTATCTGTTCTTACCGGTTTGGTGTCTAATACGTCCTCTATCCAAGGACAGTATATTGGATGGATTTTTGGAGCAGGAAGATGGAACAGGAGCTTGCTCCGTCCACTCCACGTGTCGACCTGGTATTGCAGTACCTCCAGGAACGGTGCACCCCCTCCAGGGGGAAAAAAAAAAAGCCTTGGGAGAATCACATCCATTGACCCTCATGAAGGAAGATGAATGTGCATTTCTATTTTGCATCTAATGTTTTCAGGTTTCCTGCTGTGGCCAGGGTGTTGAACAGAATGCCATTTGTTTTTCTTTCATTGATAGTTTCTTGAATAATCATTTGCTTTCTGATTATAAAATAAATATATATAGAAGACTACTTGGCAAATATTACCTCAGAGCCAACCAGTATTATCTCTTTCTAATGTTATTTCTATAAATGTAGGCACGTCTTCAAAAATTGGAATCATAGATATGAACTGTTTTTAATCCTATGGTTTTATGGAATAGTAAATATTGTACATTTTATTCCTTGCTACTACTTAGCATTCTAAAACATGGTACTGATAATGGGTTATAGATGCTTCTTATGGATGTACTACAAATTATTTAGCTGATCTCATATGATGAAACGCTTTGGCTGCTTTCAGTTTTTCTAATAATGAGGTGAATAAGCGTCTGCATCTCTGACTCTCAACTGGGAAGGGGCCTTGCACTGGAACCACCGCCTGAGAGGACGGAGCCCATTACTGGAAGGTGATACCGGTTTGCAGATGGCTTTCCAGTCGGCTTGATCTCACCCACTCCTACCAGCACTGCACATATGCATGCACATGCAGAGATGTCCCCTACCTACGTGACAGGTGAGAGTTACGTCTTGTTTTACTTTATATTTCTTTGGAAAGTGAGGTTGAACATGTTTTTGGTCCCTTGCCAATGCAAATATACAAGGTATATTTTCAAGGGCATGTGATACCAAAAAGGAGATTCTGGAAAATGCCCCTGTGGCCATCTACCCTCTGCAAGTGGATGGGAAGGATATGGGGAGTTGGCATCTCATGGCACCTGGCTGCTGCTGACCACAGGGGGACTCACCAGTTTGGCGATGCCCCCATGCTGTCTCACAGCCCGCCGGGCTCTTCGGAACTTGGCGACATTCGCAATAGTTTCAGCTGCCAGACATTTCAAATTCTTATTTGGAGAATCGAGTATCTTAACCAGAATTGGTAAGCCCCCAAGGTCAACAATATTCCGTCTGATTTGAGGATTATGACTGATTTCCTTCAGGATTTTTAAGGAACCAATCTAAATGAGAAAAAGTTATATATGAACGAGTGCTTAATATATAACTCATGCCATGTATTTAAAAATTCCAAGTCCACCTAAAATCCCTTCCCTAATTAAGTTTTTCAAGAAACAGTTTCCATTCCCAGGTGTTACACACATCCTCCATTTTCCCCTTCAGTTACGTAAACAAACATCCATCATTCAAGACGTGTGAGAGACTAGTGGAAAAGAGCAAGAGGAGAAAGAAGAAAAGCAGAGAGAGGAGAAGGGACAGCTGAAGGCTGCCCAATCAACAGCAGAAGGCTGGTGATTGATTATCCGCCTGATAACTAGTAGATTGATTATCAGGCATCGTGGCAGCTGTGTGGCAGAGTCTTACAGCCAAAAGAGAGCCGCGAGATGGCCGGGAAGCTATTCTTGTCCATTGTGACCAAGCCACTCACCTTACATTTGACTTCATCTGTGTCAAGTAAATTTATTAAAACTTCAAGACCTCCAACATCCCTGATTGCCAGCTGGCAGGTGTCTTGAGCTAAGTTGAAATCCTTCATTGAACACAATGCAATGACCGTAGCTGTTTGATTTCCTCCCTACAGAGACACAATGCATAGAAATGGCGCTCAAGGGCCTCTTCCTTTAGAAATGGGCTGAATGGTTAGGAATCCACGAACTAGGAAACACATCTCCTCCCCATCCACGGCACGTTCATTTTTTTAAGTTCTCTGAGTGGGTTATAATTAGTTAAATGAATCATGCAGAGGTGAAGCCTGAGAAAGTTGTACAGAGTGTCAAAAAACATCATTCCAATTAAGAGTCAACATTTAAAGGTGCTCTGTCTCCCCTTAAGAGCTACAACATTAGGTGGTTTTAGTATATTAAACAGAGCCGAGGGGCAGCCCGGAGAGGTTGGCTAAGGAATTTGAGTTTCATAAAGAGGTAACAGGCAGCCCCGCAGGTCTTGAACAGCGCAATGTGCAGTGTTAACTGGGTCGCAGCATTATTTTTACAGATGTGTGAGGAACGTTCTGGAACATGGAGAACATGCACAAGGGAAAGCAGGGGGTGAGCAGTTATAATATTCCCGACTGGAACTGAAGAGTAGGTGGAGGAGGGGCTCTGAGGTGGGAAAGGAAGGAGCAAGCCCACTACGACCCTGCGACGGAGAAAGAGGAAGCTTCATAGTTCCGTGCTAAATGTTGGCCTGCTTTAGAGAAACGTGAGAGTAGTAACGTTTGTTCAGCTAATTGCCTTATAGAAAGGGTAGTGATGAACTGATCCTTTTAGATGTATAAGACAGGAAATTAAAACCAGGGTTCATTGCAGCGATTCTTGAGCAATGAATCCATGACTGCCATGGAAATCTTCTGAGGACCAGACATATTTCCACTGCTATTTAGACTTGTTGATACATTGGAGTTCGTGAAGACACGGAAATAGTCCCAAAGATGCATAAACAGTATTTCAGTGTGCACCAAAAATAAACTATTTCTACGATGGGCATTCATAATAGACTGCTGTCTCAAAACATTGCACCAATCACCCCAAATAAATCTCTTTCTTTTAAGGGAAGACACCTTTAAATTACATTCATTTTCACTTGTTAATCATCATTTTATATTGCCATTACCTACTATATACATATAATATGTGGGCTTAGCACAGAAAATGGAAATTAAATGCCAGCTGGCCAGCCCCTTCCTCCTACATACCATACATGCACATACACAAATCTTGTGAATGAATGCGGTGTAATGCTCTTAAAAGAAAAAAACTGGAATGGGATCCTTAGAAGGAATGCATCAAATAGTGAGGCTGGGAAGGTTTTAGACTTTAGCCTTTCCTCATCCTCCTTTTCAGAAAATTCCTTCCACATCTCTTAATGTGATGAAAAATTATCCTGTAGCAATGCCGCTGATGAGTTCCCACTTTTCATACTCATGCTCTCAATGGACAATCCAGGCTGTTCTCTCAACTCGAGACTGAGTTTAGAATGACAAGAACTTTGATGTTCTTATTTACATTAAAAAAAAATCACTTTGATTTTTACATTAAATTTACATTTAAAAAAATGGCTTAGTATGCCATTATAAAAAAAAAATACACCTACAGTTTATAGGGGCTCTGTCTCCTTAAAGTCAAGGCACACTTCAGCAATATCAATTTTCCTGCAGTTGGTTTTAAAATGTAAAATAATAAATCCTCTATTACCATCCGGTTCATAAACTCCCTTGCTTGGGAGCACAGGACCCATACATGCTAGTATCTCCTCCTCTTCTTTTAGAAAAACAAAAGACAAGTGTCTTGCAAACCATGAAGAAGACTCTAAATGCTAATCTTAATTAATTAATGGAAATGCAATAATGCGCAAAAAGGAAATGCAAGTAAAATAAGAAAAATAAATCAATGAATAGGCGCTTGGTCTGAATTTAAACGGTTTAAGCAAGGAAAAAAAATTTAAGCTGCCCGAGAGACTAGAGATAGGTTTCTATAATAACCTCTTGGTTTAGATTTGAAAATCTAACCAAGAGCTTCAGGTGGGAGGAGGCCTTTAGGCTGGAAAGTGAGAAGATAGTTAGATGGATGTCAGGCCTGGGTCAAGAAGAGTTCTCCTCACCACAGGCCCAGCTCTTTACTAAGAATGCACTGTCCTGATTTCCCCATTTATGTCTGACGGAGAGCTTTTTTCCTGCTATTCTTGCATTGTAACATTTTCTTTGGTCACAGTCCTCTACATTCAGACTCAGCACAATCTTTGTCTCCCATGTTAGTTTTCTTAATTTTGTCTTCTAAATTATTTCATCTTTTCATCTTCTGAGCTTTGTTTCATCATTAATACTATGCACCAATGTCATAAATTTTTTCAGACTCATTCAGCTACAGCAGATGCCAGAGAGTTCAGATTTTATATTTTTCTGAATTATCTCCAGGGCCATTTTTGAAGTCAAAGGACTGGAAATTTACATTTATCATTAAGAAATTAGATCCTTATAGAAAAAAATTCTGTAAATCATCAGCTTTTTCTGAAAATCTGGAAACATATTCATAGGCTTGAGGGATTTTTTTTTTTTTAGAACAGTTTTATATTAGGGAAAGTTAGTTTTTCCACATTTCAGGATTTAGTTCTACTCTTGTCACTGACCACACTCCCCAGAGGATTATAAATCTTTCGGAATGAATAGCAGAGTGCAGGAGCCAAAATATTCACCATACGGAGCCACAAATGTTAGCCAATTGCTATTCTTTAAATACCAGCTACGTCAAAGAACTTGTGAATGTTCGCTCAACTTTGTCCAAATGCCATAAACATCCAGCTGAAGAGAGGCAGCGCAAATGTGCTTCTTTTTCAATTAAATCTCCCCCGAGAATGTTATGAGTTGCCATTACTTATTTTCATGTTTGATCACGCATTTGCATTTGTGAGGTTTTAAGAACCGGAGAAAACATGGCGAAATATTATTTTGCTAGCTTCTGAAGTTTTGAAGAAAGCTTTCAATAAGCTTTTCCACTTCTTAAATTCATGCAATTCCTTTACTCGTTGTCTTCCAGCTCCTGCTTCTTCTCAAACATCTCCAGGGCCTGTCAGCCTTCCAATCTTTCGCAGTCCACATTCCTTCTTATGATCAAGAGGCGTTTGTTCATTGTCACAAACAGGTTTCAAACATGCAGAGACTGAATGACTGTTGCTTCCTCTTGTCTTTCCCAAAATTGCTTTTTGAAAGATGTTCTAGTTTGCTAGCTGCCGGAATGCAATATACCAGAAACAGACTGGCTTTTAAAAAGGGGAATTTAATAAATTGCTAGTTTACAGTTCTAAGGCCGAGAAAATGTCCCAATGAAAACAAATCTATAGAAATGTCCAATCAAAGGCATCAGGGAAAGATACCTTGGTTCAAGAAGGCCGATGAAGTTCAGGGTTTCTCTCTCAAGTGAGAAGGCACATGGTAAACAAAGTCAGGGCTTCTCCCTCGGCTGGAAGGGCACATGGCGATCACAGCGTCATCTGCTAGCTTTCTCTCCTGGCTTCCTGTTTCATGAAGTTTCCCGGGAGGCGTTTTCCTTCTTCATCTCCACAGGTCGCTGGCTTGTGGGCTCTCTGCTTCTTGTGGCTATGTCGTTCTACTCTGCTCTCTCTGAATCTCTTTCTCCAAAATGTTTCCTACTTTATAGGACTCCAATAAACCAATCAAGACCCACCCAAATGGGTGGAGGCATGTCGTCACTTAACTCAACTTACCAACCAACCACTCTTGACTAAATCATATCATCCAGGGAGATGATCTGATTACAGTTGCAAACATACAGTATTGAATAGGGATTATTCTACCTTTATGAAGTGGGATTTTGATTAAAACATGGCTTTTCTCGGGGGCATACTTTCTTTCAAACCAGCACAAAAGACAAGATGAATCGAGAACATTTTCCTAAACAATGTTTTTCTTTTAAAGAAATTCTTTGAAATCAAGAAGTATCACCCTGTCTAGTGTGGAAAGTAAGAGCTCCCTTACTGTCAACAGAGAAGAAACAAACATCTAAGAAAGTTGAGATGAAGAATGTATTCAGGGGTAAGCCAGGGAGTGAGCCACTGAAAATCACTTGTGTACTCTTTCATGCAATAAAGCACTGCATACCTTCTACTTGCCAAGCCCTATCCTAAGCACCAGAGACCTCTTGTAAGCAAGAACAGATGGGGTCCCTGCCTTCATGCAGCTTACAGTTCAGCAGAGGAGACTGGTTCTGAAATTTTTTTAACAGCTGCACGAACAAATGAAAATACTTAAGTCTGAGAAGTGCAACAGGGAGAGGCATGTGCACAACAGAGACTTTCACCGAGTCTGAGCAAACCATGTCTGAGCTGAGAGCTGGACAAGGAGGAAGAACTCTCCCTGGTGGAAGAGGAAGGGAGAGTGACGAAATGCATACCCAGCAGAGGACACAGTCTGCAAAAGCCCTCCATGCAATGGCGTGTGGCCTGCTGGAGAATTACAGCGGCCGGCGTGGCTGAAGCAGAGAGAGAGAGAGTGGTTTGAAGGGAGCCAAAGGCCTGGGCCACCCACAGAGCCACCCAGGTTCCCCAGGCCAGGCTGAGAATTTTAATCTCTACTTCAAGATGGAGAGCAAATGTTGAAGGAGAGGAAATGGTGAAGGTTGGATGTTCAGGGAAAGAAGGGAAAGGCTAACATAAGCTGCCTACATTTTTAAAAGATCACTCTGGCTGCGGAGTCCCCTGGAAGGGGCTGGGAAGAGGGAAACAAGAATGTCGATGTGGAGACCAGTCAGAAGACCTGTGGCTCCCCAGGGGCGATGGCAGTGACTTGGATCAGGAGGCCCGGGGGACACATCATGTGACAAAAGGGACTTTTGAAATGAATGGTCGTGATGAACTTGGTTCAGAAAAGGACGCCGTCGGTTAGTAGATGAAACCCTGCTGGGCAACACATGCCAGAGCTTATGGTCAGAAGTCCCACGTCGGCATGGAGAGGAGCAGAAAGACAGGGACCCCACTGGTATCTGAAGCCCTCTCCTGCTGTTTCCCACCCTCCGCATCACGAAGCCATGGGTGAGAATGGGTGAGGCCTCAGGGCTTGGCACAGACATCCCAGCTGCATTGTTCCTGGCACTTTTTCCTCCAAACACATCACTCAGGACAAGGAAATGAGCTCCCTCCAAAGACTGTTCATTGGCGCTGGCAGAGGGCCTGGACCCAGCTCTGAGGCTGGCCAAGGGATGTTCTTCTCCCAGGATCAGAAATGGTAAAAGAAGAGTGCTCAAACTGGACAGCATATAGCCATGCAAGTCAAGGCAGTAAAATATATTGCTTTGCCTTCTGTTTATTTGCAAGCCTATTTTATCCTGGCGATTCAAGCACTCGTAAACCTAAGACTCGAGAGTTGTGACTCAAGAGAACTCCAAGGAAAAAGGGAAAATCTTGTTTCCAAAAGATACAAATAATATTAATACTGTTAAAGAAATTAGACACAGATTGACAAATTACAGGCTTGCTAAGTTTTTAGCAGGAATGGGTGAAAATTGGCACAATAATTCTCACAGGGACAACACATTCTTTCTTCAGGTGCATAGGCCAGGAATTGCACCCAGGTCTCCCTGATGGCAGGTGAGAATTCTACCACTGAACCACCATGCACCCTACACATTCTTTTTAAATAGCCATGAATGCTGACAATTTACTGGATGGTCCTTGCCATTGCAATGTGGGGAAAAAAGCTCACTCTTTATAGCAAATATAATTGTCTTCCTAAAAACACCCAGAAGAATGAGCTGAATAATTATGATAATTAATCCAAATAGTCCACTAAAGTGGCTGGATACCAGGGGAACTTTCAAGAATGAGTAACACTCCATGTACAAAGATTAAAAAATCAAAATGCATAATTAACAAAAAAAGTTCTCATGCACAGCAATAGCAAAATAACAATAGCAGCAAAAAATACCTATGAGTAAGTTCACAAAAAAATATGTTGGAGATACATGAAAAAAAACTTTTAGTAAATATATGAAACACCAAAGAAGGGGATCACCATACTATATTCCTGAGCAGGATGACTCAATGTTATTAAAAATTGTAATTTTTAATAGTTCAGTGGTAGAATTCTCGCCTGCCATGTGGGAGACCCAGGTTCGATTCCCAGTCCATGCACTTCTCAAAAAACCAAACAAGCAAAACAAACAAACAAAACTTCAACAAATGGTGCTGCAATAACATGGAAAATAATGAAATATGACTCCACCATACAGCATACACATACACAAAAATTGTAATTTATTTCAAAGTAACTTATAAATGTATGTAAACCAACCAAAATCAGGTTGGCTGTTTAACTTGATTCTCAACTCATTCTAAAGATGACCTAAAAGGGAAAATATGCAAAAATTGGTTCAAAAATGTTTAAGAAAAATATCTGGCCGATCAGATACAAAAACACATCAAAGCTTTACTAGTTAAAACAGCATGGGTGCACAGGTGGTTCAGTGGTAGAATGCTCACCTGCTGTGCCAGAGACCTAGGTTTGATTCCGACCCATGCACCACCACCACCACCTACCCCCCCCACCTCCCCACCCAAAAAAACCCCAGCATGGACAGAACAGTGGGAAGATGGCAGAGTAGAAAGCTCCAGGAATCTCGCCCTCCAGGAACTGTGGGAATCAACTAGTTCAGCATCCAGGGACAAATGGGAGGCAGAGGCTGGTAAATTACGACAAATACTAGTCAACTGCTCTCCATGCAGGGGTTCCTGGTGGCCATCCCCCACTTTGTTGGCAGACAGCAGAGCCTGGCCCCTGATGTAGTTTGCTGGCGCCCAAGAAAGACATAAGTCCAGGTCCTCAAATGTGTGTATGTTGGGGGTAGAGACCAATTGTGATCACAGCTTTTGATTAGCTTCTTCAGATCACTGTGGGCCCAGCTGTGAGGGCAGCCACGGGTCCCACCTGCTCCAGATAAAGGCAGCTGAGGAGACTTGAGGACAGTATTCTTCCTCAGTTGAAGGAGTGAAGTGATTAGGCAGGGGTCCAATCAAGAAAGTAGAACTTTGGGGATCTGTGGAAGAAGCTCCTGGTGCCCTTCCTGGCCCTTCCCATGCCCCCCCACCACCACCAAGCTGGCCCCCACCAAGGGCAGTTTGGGGCCTGCTGGTGCTCCCTTTGAAGGCCCCTGACCCTGCTTCCCCCGGGGAAAGACCGACTTGGGAAACTCCTCTTTGGCTGCCATCCCCTTCCAAAATTTGCCCTCCAGGCAAAGTCGATTGAGGAAATGAAAGTAATGTAAGAAACAATTGAGGTAGCTGGCCAGGGGCAAAGGCTTACCCTCTCTAAGTCCTATAGTAGAGCACTTGGGAGAGGGAAAAGACCTGTGGGAGAGGGAAATCTGATTCAGGGGAAACAGAGGGTGTATTCAAATCCCTGTATACAGAGGAACAAGTACAAGCTCAGGACAAGACTCAGGCCCAGAAAAGACAGGAAGGACCCTGCACTCTGCATTCACGTTGGGCTGTCCTTTCTGACAGCAGAGTCGAACTCTGACGGAGAGGACTAGCCAAAGCAAAGTCAATGTGCAAAGATGGCAAATGGTGTTTTTCCTTAGATTTGCTTGGTCTTGTTACCTTCAAATACTCAAGAAAATCTCTGTCTTATCACCAGATATGTCTGCAAAAATTGAACCAATTCTTACAAACTCAAGAAACAGATATTTCAGGGAATAAATCCAAAAGTTAACAATTACAATATTAAAAGATTACAAGACAAAGAAATGGGAAATAATGGTCCATGCAAAGGAAGAAAATAAAAATAAAAATAAAAATTCAGAAAACATCAACAAAGAAGACTCTTTTAAAATACTTTTAAAAACTCATCATCAATATGCTCAAGGAGATGAAAGAAAATACAGAGAAAGAAGCAAAGGATATCAGGAAAACAATGATGGAACAATATGTAAATCCCAATAAAGAAATAGAAATTTTAAAAAGGAACCAAACAGATCTACTGGAGTTGAATGCCACAATAATTAAAATTCCCAAGAGGGTTTCAAGGGCAGAAGGAAAGTGGTAGAGAAAGAACCAGAGAACTTAAAAACCATACTTTCAAAATGAGTCAAACTGAGGAACAGAAAGATAAAGTAGTATAAAATGCAAAAATAGTCTGTGACCTCTGACACACCATCAGCTACAGCAATATATGCAGGGGGCAGAGGCGGGTGTCCTAGAAGGAAAAGAAAGAGAGAAAGGGGAAATAGGAATATTCAAAGAAATAATGACTGAATATTTCTCAAACATAGCAAAAGATGTGAATCTGCAAATCCAAGAAGCTCAGAGAACACCAAAGAGGATAAAATCAAAGAGAAATATGTTCCATCACATTCTCATCAAACTTTCAAATGCACAGAACAGGAGAGAGTTCTGAAAGCTACAAGAAGAAAGCGACATGTTAAGTACAAAGGAATCCCATTTAGATTACGTGCTGATTTCTCTTCAGAAACCATGGAGCAAAGAAGGCAGTGGAAGAGAACAATTGCCAATTATGGATTTTATATTGGGCAAGACTTTCTTTCAAAAACGGGGGATAGATTAAGATATTCCCAAATTTAAAAAAAAGGCAAGGGAGTTCAAAAGTAATAATAAATCTATAGTTTTGGACATACAATGTACAAAGATATAATTTGTAACAATCACAAAAAAGGCAAGAGGATGGAAGGGTACAGGAACAGTGCATGTATGTTATTGAAGTCAAGGTGATATCAAATCAAATGTGATTGTTATATATTTAGGATGTTAAATTTTAACCCCACAGTAACCACATGGAAATTGCATGAAAAATATATCCAAATAGAAATGAGAACTCAATATGGTATAATATAATACAAAAAATAAGTAAATAAATACGAAAATAGGCATTAACAGAAGAATTGATGGTTAAAAAAGGTATGAGTTAAAAGACTAAATAGAAAAATGGCAGTAGAAAGTCCTGCATTATCAGTAGTTACTTTCAATGCAAATGGATTAAACTCTTCAGTCAAAATGCAGATTGGCAGAATGGATAAAAAATGCATGACCCCCAAACAAAGCATGGCCCAACCATACACTGTCTACAAGAAACTCAACTTAAATTCAAAGACACAAGTAGGTTGAAAGTTAAATGATGGGAAAAAATATACAATGCAAGCAGTAACCAAAAGAGCTTAAGTAGCTATGCTATAATCGGATAAAACAGACTTAAGTCAAACACTGTTACAAGGGACAAAAATTGTCATTATATACTGATAAAGGGGTCAATTTGACAAGAAGACACAACAATTATAGTTATATATGCACTTAACAGCAAAATCCCTAAATAAATACTGACATATTTAAAGGGAGAAATTAATGGCTCTACATTAACAGTAGAAGATTTAATAGAGCCTTTTCAATAATGGACAGAACACTTAGATAGAAGACCAATAAGGAGATATAAGACTTGAAGAATACTCTAAACCAACAGACATATGTAGAACACTTCACCACGCCACACAGAGCACGCCTTCTTCACAAGTGCACACACGTCATTCTCTGGGACAGACCATAATTTACATCATCACAATAAACTTTAGAATAATGAGAGCATGTGACGTATCTTCTCCCACCACAATGGAATGAAGCTAGAAATAAACAACAGAGAAATGGAAGATTCACAAATGTGTGGAAATTAGACAACGATTTCTTAAACAACAAGGTGTCAAAGAGGATATCACAAGAGAAAGGAGGATAAATTTTGAAGCAAATAAAAACTAAAACACACCATAACAAAACTTGTGGGATATGGCAAAGGCAGTGCTGAGTGAGAAATTTATAGCTTTAAATGCTTACATTAAAAAAACAGAAGATAGAGTTCAGATCAGAAACCTAATCTCAAAACTGGAAGAACTAGTAAAAGATGAGCAAACTAAACCCAAAGTGAGCAGAAGAAAGGAAATAATAATTACTCAGCTTCTCCTCCTTTCTTAACCTATTTATCTCTGCCCTACAGCAAGGAATGTTTAAAGCTTTAAAAAAAATAACATTTTCCTTGTGTAAATGCAGATTCCCAGTCAGAGAGGAGAAGCCTCCTTGTCGCTTTGTCCCGCCACTATCTGGCCCCCAGCTCTGTGTCTCTGAAAGGATCATGAAGGACCACCAGCACTGGTTACACATAGAGTTATGGTTAATAGGGGAAGTCATTCTTCCTATACAAAAGGACTAAATTCTTTTCAGAAATTAAAATTCACACCTACTTTCTCTAAGGAGTTAATCTAATCTATCTTCTATAGATTAAATAGTTCTTACGGTTTGACCACCATTATTCCATTTGTAATTATTTCTAATGCCTATCATAATGGTAATTAAAAAGAAAAATAAGATACAACATTGCATGTACTGCATTATCACAAGTTTTATAAATACACTTAAATTATGCAATATATATATATATATATATATATATACACATACTTATGTGTCACCCATTATTATTTTTGGTAGAACTCTTGGCACTTTTATTTCTGCAATTTTTCTGTACTTTTCTACTTTTCTTTAATGGGGATAAATTATTTTCACCACAAAAACAGACTATTTTGTTTTAAACTTTATGTTCATTGTTTCTTTTATGTAATATAATCTTCTTACTCTCTTTTGAGCCTACTTTTTAAAAATTAATAAATACAATTTCCTTGGTCTCTAATTTTCCCTCTCCTTTCTTCCCCAGAAATAATAGTGGTATAGGAACATCACCAGTAATTTGGATGAAGCCCTAGGAAGAATATTTCCACTCAACTCTTACAGCCTCATCAAAGGTCAGCTGTTCTCAGAAGTCATTCTTCAAAAAGCTACAAACCTATAAAGTTGTTCCAAAATCAGTTGATTGACAGTGTTCATCAAATATTTTACATTGCATTATTTTGTTAGCTCTATGGGTTTGTTATTTCCTAGCTTTTTATCACCTCCCTTTTCAAAATCAACACTGCTAAAATCTACATTATTTCAGGCATCCTCAAAGGGAAATGCCTTGCCTTCTCAATACATTTTAACCGAGTATTTTATATGTCCTCTAGATATTTTCTACTAAAAATGGGGATAATTGGTGGGTCAAATTGATTTTCAAATTAGTTTCATTCTACATACCACTAATAACAAAGCCCTAAACGTTATATTAAGTTATTAAGAAGTTAGTACATTTCTTGGGCTAGTTTACTACTTTATTAATGGAAGCTATAAGTAAAAATTACGACTGCAATTACTTCAACCATAATCTTGTCCCAGAAAAGATTCAAAATGACCTATTAATAAGTGTACATGAGAGGTTAAAATAAAAACAATGAGAAAAAAAGACAAAACTGGGCTAGGAAAATAAAACGGCACCCAAGGGAGCCTGGCACACCTAACGGAGGCCATGAAGCCCTAAATGCCTGCTGGGTGGACCACAGGTCTCCTTCCGGGCTTCCTAGCAGTCAAGGCAAAGAGGAACAGTGTGTGCTTGGGGACCAGAGAAGGAAACACAGCTATTCTGGAAAACAAGACTAGAGAGGACTCACTCAATACTCTAATGGAAGGCATCCTACTGGCAAGCATGGGCACAGGCTGTTTACAGGGCTGTTTCTGGTAATGTGTCTTTCAGCATAAGCCAATGCCATCAGAGTCAAGAAAAGCCAACCCACACACTGAGGAACCATATATGATGCAATTGCAGTTGGCAGCTTCTTCTTGGTCTGACAATCTGGAAACAGATCTTGAAGTATACGGGCAGATGAGAGTACCACCTCATCTTCAAACAATCTAGAACACAGATTGTCCATCTGAGCTTGGAAAGGTGTTAAATAGAAGCAACCTGAAGGTAGCTCCATGGTTGAATTATTGTGTGTACAGTGAATAACAGTATTTTAAATTTCTAAAATTTAAAAATGTCAAGTCATTGAATCCCATATCATGATTTGTTGTGTGCGCCTATTTTCAGGCAAAAGAGAGACGTGATTTCAAATGGCCCTTTTTTATAATGGGAATTTAATAAATTAAATTCCAAATAATTATGTAAACAACCCCAAATCATACACCCATAGAAAATGGTATTTTATATAATACTTCAGTTAATTGAGTCTCAGAAACAATGTGCATGAATGAGTCTACTTTGTAATAAAGATGAAAGGGGTCAAATTTTTTGTGTGTAGAAAATGTAAACATACAAGTAACACACATGTCAAGTAATGCAAATAATTAAAACCTGTTCACTTCTTATCCTCCATCATTTAAGAAAACAAATGCAAGTGCTGCAGAGTGGCAATTTTGCAAGACGGTGGAATTCAGACATCTCATGATTTCTAACAGGTGAGTTTTTTTTTTAAGGCCAAGGTCCTTCTCTTTTTTCCACGAGTTTTTTTTTTTTTTTTTTAAATTCATCCACATTGATGTAACGACAGTGAATTTTATTTGGGTGCCTAA
>PVIY010008418.1:63389-77260 GCA_004026745.1 Myrmecophaga tridactyla | reverse complement strand
CGGGTGGGGGCGCCGGCGGCGCTCTCCGCGGTTGTGGGGCCCCTGCTTGGTGAGCGTCCCCTGCTCTTTCTGGCCCCTTCGCGCCGCTTTCCCGGAGGCCCAGCGGAAGGGCGTCTGCGGGGACCCGGCTCGGTCCCGGGACTCTTTCCGTCCGGCCCGCGGACGCTGGGCCTTTTCTGATGCCGGCAGGAGAAGGATTTCAAGGTGGAAGTGTCTGAGTACCTGGGGCCGCTGCTGTTCGTGAGACTGCGCAAGCGGCACCTCCTTCAGGACGACGCCTGGTTCTGCAACTGGATCTCCGTGCAGGGCCCGGGGGCCGATGGGACCGAGTACAGGTTCCCTTGTTACCGCTGGGTGGAGGGCGACCGCGTCCTGTGCTTACCGGAGGGCACTGGTGAGCGCGGGGTGGGGATGTGAGGCCTCGGGGGCTCGAGGGAAGCTGAGAGTCGGGGAGGAGGAGTAGGGTGTGGGGCCTGGAATCTGGAGGGTCGGGGGTCTTTGGAGGTTGCCAAGGGGCGGGGCTGAGGAGCTGGCCCAGAAGGGCCCGCGGCTGGGGGAGGCGGCGATGCCTGCGGCCGCGGCAGCAGGACACGCGAGGGGCTGTCAGGGGAAGCCTCATTGTCCTCGCCCTCCTTCCGCCCTCTAGGTCGCACGGTGCTCGATGACCCTCAAGGCCTGTTCAAGAAGCACAGGGAGGAGGAGCTGAAAGAGAGAAAGAAGCTGTACCGGTGGGCCTTGCTGCCAGTTTCCCGGCTCCTCCTGACCCCACAGCTGCTCACCCTTCCCAACACCCACACCTGGTTTCATTTCTCTCCCGCAGGTGGGGTAACTGGAAAGATGGGCCAATCCTGAATGTGGCTGGGTCCAAATTAGGCGACCTTCCTGTAGATGAGAGATTTCTGGAGGACAAGAGAATTGACTATGAGGCTTCACTGGCCAAGGGGTGAGGGCAAGGGGGCTGGCGGAGTGGGAGGTGGTCTAGTCTACTGGAGGCCAGTGGGCTTGTGGATGCACAATGCTGGACAGCCAATGGGGGTGCCTGTGGCTCTCATGTTTGATTCTAAGAATAACTAACTCTTTGCCCCATCCTTCCCTGAAGGCTGGCAGAACTAGCTATCAAGGACTCTTTAAATGCTCTGACTCCCTGGAATGACCTGGAGGACTTCAACCGGATTTTCTGGTGTGGCCAGAGCAAGCTAGCTGGTCAGTACCCCTACTCCAAGACTTCCCCCCAGGACCCTTATCCCCAGATCCCACCCAATCCAGGGGAACTGAAAGAACCAGGACTGGGAGACCAGAAGTCTGGGTCCCTGAGGTGGGAATGGGTTTAGTGGCTCTGGAAGGACCAGGACCTCAGATTGCACCGCGGGCTCAACAACTGTCATCTCCAGTGCGGGTGCGGGATTCCTGGAAGGAAGATGCCTTGTTTGGGTACCAGTTTCTCAATGGCGCCAACCCCGTGTTGCTGAGGCGTTCCGTTCACCTGCCAGTCCGTCTAGTGTTCCCTCCGGGGATGGAGGAGTTGAAGGCACAGCTGGAACAGGAGCTCCAGGTATGAACATAGAGTCCTAAGGGAGTGTTGGATGGAGAGAGAGTCAGGTGGGGGTGGGGCGTGGTCAGCATCAACAGTGCTGCTGCGGATCCATGGGTCTGGGGCTCGCTGCGGGATGGTAAGGAGTGACTCCGCAGGAGAAAACCTGCCCACTCCCGGACAAGTGCAGCGACATGGCCTTCCTCTCCCTGCCAGATGGCAGATACTGGCAAGAGAGAGTGTGTGATGGGAAGATGGTTCATAGGAGTTAAAGGCAGAGTCAAAATGAAGAAATGTAGCTGGGCCTTGGTGCTCATGATTCAGAGAGGGTCTGAGAGAATCAGGGCCAGCAGCAGTTGTTAATCAGGAGTCAACACGGAACAACTGAAAGAGAAAATTCATGGGATTATGGAGGTAGGAGTGACCTGGGATCTGTGACCTTCTGTTTCATCTTTGGTAAAACCAAACCGAGGTAATCTGCCTCTGATGTACTACTTGATACAAAGTAAGTGAGGGAGACAAGAAAGCGCCTGTCTTCCTTTTTTCTTTTCTGGGAATCAGGGTGGGAAGAAGATGGCTTATGCTGATGGCAGCCGTTGCCTCCCCACCCGCCCCATGCAGGGAGGCACTCTGTATGAAGCTGACTTTGCCCTGCTAGATGGGATCAAGGCCAACAAGTTCTTGTGCAAACAGCAGCATCTGGCTGCCCCGCTGGTCATGCTGAAGCTTCAGCCTGATGGGAAACTCTTGCCCATGGTCATCCAGGTGAGGAGACCCAGGGTCCTGCACCCCAACAATTGGCCTTCTCAGCTTAGCACGTCAGTCACAAATTCATTGAGGTCACCCTCTGTTCAGGGCAGGGCGCTACGGCACTGGTGGAGGCACTAAGGGAGGAAACTGACAAAGTATTTGACTTTAAGGGGTTTGTAGTCTGGCTAGAGAGTCGGTGGACATGTCTGAATGAGCTCCTGGCACTGAGGAGGTCCTGGTGTCAGAGACAGTGGGGAGAGGGGATCACTGGAGTTGGGGTGGCTGTGAGCTGAGCTGTGGTGGAGCATCAGGACTTAACAGCAGGAAGGAGGGGAACTGCCTTTCCCACAGGGGGCAGAAGGCCTGGGCACAGGAGCTGAGGTGCAACTGAGCATCGAGGAGCCAGGAAATTCCCAGTGGACAGCTGGACTGGAGGGCTGGGCGATAATGTGAGGGGAGGGAGGCTGGACTGTGGTGGGCTGTGGAGGATGCCAAGTCAAGGAGCAGGCACATGGGAACCTGCTGAAGGCTGATGTGCAAGGTGCTTTACGTGCAGTATACAGATAGTTGTGTTTAGCATGGATTGGAGAAGGGAGATAGTGGATACAGACTTTCGACAGGATATTACAGCACGTCCTCAAGGCAGAGACAATGGGTTCAGTATGGGGAGTGATGGCAGAGGTGGAGAGGAAAAATGGATGGGAGAGCAGAGGAAAACTATAACTGGCCCAGATTCAAGGAGAAAGGAACAGAAAGGGTCACGCGAGATATCTGCATGACCAGAACAGAAGCAGAAATGGGGCATATAGGAAGTGGAAAAGATGCTGACATAGGCTCTCGTCTTGCCAATTTTGAGGCAAAGATGAGACATTCAAATTGTAATGTTTACAATTGGAGATAACTGGAGAATAAGTTATCCATGTAGGGGCTGTGTTGAAAGATCAGAGACAGGCTGAGAGTTCTGAAAGAGAATGAGGGATGAAGGTAGCAGAAGGTTTGATTCTTGGGCATAATGGGGAGACCAGAAGAGGAAGTGGAGATGGGAGAAGGTGGTGGGAGAGTCGCTGTGGAAGGCCAAGGGGCAGAAAGCTTGCATGGTGTGAGCGCACCAAGTGTGTAGAAACAGGAAGGCAGACAGAGTAGCTGTAGGGGTAGCAGCGTAAGCGGGGGGAGGCTAAGCAAATTTGGAGGATGCAGGGAGAGGTGAACATGCAAGACTGACAGCCTGTCGAACAGCAGGTCCTTGACCTTCTCTTCTCCCTGCTCTAGCTCCAGGTGCCGCACTTGGGGTCCTCCCCACCACCCCTTTTCCTGCCCACGGATCCCCCGATGACATGGCTTCTGGCCAAATGCTGGGTCCGCAACTCTGACTTCCAGCTGCAAGAGCTGCAGTCTCATCTGCTGAGGGGACATCTGATGGCCGAAGTGATTGTCATGGCCACCATGAGGTGCCTTCCATCGATACATCCTATCTTCAAGGTATTTCCTCTCTCTTGCCGGCCCCTATCTCCAGCCATGACACATCCCACCTCTGGAGGCCCCCCCTCTGCGTAACATGGGGTTTGGGGAGAACCAACCAAACGAGTGGCAAGCAAGCAAGGGTGCAGGAGGACATGGCTTTCTATGCATTTTCATGGGGTGATTTCACGTCCCAAGGAGGTGAAAATGACTCTTGGGGGAGGGGTGAAATGTGTTATTCTTTTTGTGAATATGTATTATATAATTATATAGATTATATAAGAATATGTATGCATAGACAGATCTATGTGGTGTTAAAATTTCATGACAGAAATGCAAGTAGGAAATAAAAGTCCATAAAAGCTCCTGGGGCAGGGGGCATGACAATGAAAGAAGGTTGAGAAGCACTAGGCCAGACCTGGAACAATCTCATATACTAAGAAAAGAATGAGGTCTTTCAATGATCATAAAGCATTATGTCAACAGCTTGTGGACCTAAGTAGGAGATGCACGTTAACTGAACACTCTTGAAGTCCAGGGGCCATTGAACTTCAAATTTTGCTTGTTCTGAAGACCTGGGGCCTCTCCTGTTTTGCCATCCCTGTTTCCCTCAGGAACCTGCAGCAGCTCTCTCTCATCTGACTTTGCCCTTCCCCCCTTTTTCTCCCCTAGCTTTTAATTCCCCACCTGCGATACACCTTGGAAATAAACATCCGGGCCAGGACTGGGCTGGTCTCTGACCTGGGAATTTTTGACCAGGTATGGGGGGAGAAAGGGACCTTCTAGGGCTCATCCTTCCTTCTGGCTCTGGCCTTGGAGCAGCTGGATTTGCCTGATTCTGCTTGTTCTTTTCAGCTGATGGGCACAGGCGGAGGAGGCCACGTGGAGCTGCTCAAGCAAGCGGGACCCTTTTTAACCTATAGGTCATTCTGTCCCCCTGAAGACCTGGCCGACCGGGGGCTCCTGGGAGTCAAGTCTTCCTTCTATGCCCAAGATGCTCTGCGTCTCTGGGAAATCACCTATAGGTGAGGCGTGTGCGTGTGGAGAAGAAGGGTTGGAGAACAGGAGGCCTGTTTCTGGGGCAGCAGGGTTTGACCTGGCCATGTGGCTAGGGAGCGCAGGGCCTGGGAGCTCCTGTTAGCTTTTGCTCCCTCGCCCTGGGCTGGCAGGTACGTAGAGGGGATTGTGAGTCTCCACTATAAGACAGAAGCGGCGGTGAAGGACGACGTTGAGCTGCAGGACTGGTGCCGAGAGATCACTGAGGTCGGCCTGCAGGGGGCCCAGGACCGAGGTAAATGGGGCCTCCTCCTGGGACCTCTCCCAATCCTCATAACATCAACAGAATCTTCAGAAGCATTTCCAGTCCCTCTAAAATTGCCCAAAGGCCTTCTCAGTTCCCTTCCCCTCTCAACAGGAGACAGGTGCTCCGCCCAAGCACCGACCAAGAACCCAGCTAGGTCCCACATGCAGTGGGAACAGTGGTTGCTGATAAACGTTTAACAACTGGCTGTCCGGGAAGAAAGCTCTGATTTGTAGCATTTGCCCATTTCCATGATGTAACTAGTCCCACCCTTGGGACATCCACCAGCTTGCTAAATTCCAGAAAATTTAACCAAATGAGTTCTCATGACTTGGAACGAGCCAGCTCAGCCCGTTGACCACCGAGTGGGCTCCTCCCAGCAGAGCTCCCGTGTCCCCGCCCCACCCAACCCCACTCTTGTCAGTTCCTGGGATACGTTACTCAGAGTTCTTGACATTCTCTCTCATTCTGCTTGTTCTCCCCTGTCTGCCTCAACTGTCTCAGCTTTGCTCACGGCTTCTGTCTCCACTCCTTGCAGGGTTTCCCATCTCACTAGAGTCCCGGGACCAGGTCTGCCACTTTGTCACCATGTGCATCTTTACCTGCACAGGCCAGCACTGCTCTGTCCACCTGGGCCAGGTACTTACTGCAGCATGGCAGCTGGGAACTTGAGACCTGGAATGGAGCCCAGGTGTTTGTGCAGGTGGGCTAAGGGGTTTTCATGCACAGTTGACATTGATTCTAGACTCCTGACCCCTCCATAGCTGGACTGGTTCTCTTGGATCCCTAACGCACCCTCCACGATGCGGTTGCCTCCACCTACCACCAAGGATGTGACGCTGGAGACAGTGATGGCGACACTGCCCAACTTTCATCTGGCTTCTCTCCAGATGTCCATCATTTGGCACCTGGGCAGACGCCAGACCGTTATGGTGAGAGCCAGCTGCCCGCACCCCAGAGGGTGGAGGCTGCCATGGACAGGTGTGGGACCCCGAGCTGGGGGAAGTCCTAAGGTTGTCAGCTGCCTTTTCCTCTCCACTCCAGGTTGCGCTAGGCCAACATAAGGAGGAATATTTCTCGGACCCGGGGCCCAAGGCTGTGCTAAAGAAGTTCAGGGAGGAGCTGGCTGTCATGGATGAGGAGATTGAGGCCCGCAATGCCAAGCTGGACCTGCCCTATGAGTACCTGCGGCCCAGCCTGGTGGAAAACAGTGTCACCATATGATGGCCCCCCGCCTTTGTCGTTTCAGGCCCCCTCCACCCACACCCCTGCCTTCCTCTTAGTGGTTTCTGCTCTGCCTTCCCCAAGCCCTGCCCTCCTCACAAGTCCCACCCTACCTGAAGAGTCACCTTGCATTGTCTACGGCCCCCAGAGAACCTATTTTACTCTAGATGCACCACTTAGGTGTTCCCTCTTCCTTTCTCTTTCCTTCCCTGCCTCCTTTCGCATTCAGCTCTCCCCCGGAGCAAAAATAGCTTTCTTTAAAGAAACCATTTCAAGAATCCAATACAATAAGAGATATTATTCTGTACCTTTTATGAAACAAGTATGATTTTGAAGTTAAACAGAATTTAAAAACAACAAAAAAGACATTTTAGGCTAATGATAGACCAGAACTCGGACAGAGCTACCTTATCCCAATAAAATACCGGCAAACAGAATATACCACCACATGAAAACGTTTCTTCCCCACACCCTGAAGTCAACACAATACAAAGCAAGCTATTAACATAGTGAGTGTCAATATATTCATCTTATATCTCTTTTTGAAAGTGCTAAACTAAAATTAAACAGTGAGGAAGCTACTCATGGTTTGAGGTACTTGGCCTTGACACTTCTACCTGAAAGTCCAATTGCACACCTATAACCCATTTGTACTTTGCCAGGTGGGATGCTACAGATTAATATAATTAACTGGAAAAATATTAAAAATTTCATGATTGGCATAATGAATGACAAGGGAATCAATAAAATTGAGCTTCTATTTCTGATTAAAATGTTGGAAACACAAACAGAAATGTCCGTTCTTTTTCTTCTAATTTTTGTTTGTTTGTTTAGCTTCTATGGAAATTCAATTTTGATAAAAGAAAGAAAACAAAGTAGAGTTACTCTGGCTAAGAGACTTAAAGTGGAGTGGGGGTCACTCTTAGGCAGGTCTCCACCAGATTTCACAAACTGCCCAGGACTGCAGAGCCTCAGGCAACAGGGCGCCTCACACCCCAAGGGCCTCCAGACCACAAGACAAACCAGGAGATAATTCAGTTAACTATCTAGAAGGACAGCTAGAGTTCCCCAAACAGCCACCAAGCACAAACAACTAGTCTAATCTTCTTTTCCTTTAAAACCCCTTCTTGTCTGGAAACCCCAAGCCCGGGTCGGATTTGCGTTGCCCCCTGAACCTCTGCTCCCTGAATTGTAATTTCTAAGAGCCCAAATGAACGGTTTGTGGCCTTGCGGCTTAACGTGTTTTTCCCCAGTTGACGATTTCTTGGTGATAATCTGTGGCTATTTCAAAACAGAACTCAACAGTATGCCGACACCGGGGTCGTTTCCTCATGTGAACCACGCTGCTTCTTGGCCCTGTTTCTTTTTAATTGATCAGAAGACATGTTGGTGACGCTTGGGCTGATTCCTGAAGGAGGGACAGAGAGGTGGGGGGTCGGGTGGGGGGTGGGAGGGCGGCTGGAGTTTAGTGCTGGGGTGCGGGGGCATCGGCGAGGAGGGGGCGCAGGGCGCAATCTTCCCTGCAGAAACGCTGCTGCCTGCGGGGCCGGCGCGGGGCGAGAGCAGCGGGAGGAGCGGGCGGCGGGAGGGGCGGGCTCCGCCGGGCCTGTTCTGTGCTGCGGGGAAGCCAGAGGTCCTGCCGGAGTCAGGCAGCCGCTGAAAAGATTTAAAATCCGCGTCTGCCAGGGCCCTGGGGGTCACACTCGCAGGCAGCTTCTGCTTGGGGCCGCGCCTTCCTGAGAGCTGCTCTCCGCAGTTCCTGACACAGAGCCACTCAAATCCCACTGCTTTTCAGAAAAGGAATCTTTTATAGTCTTGGGTTTATTACAGCCACATCTGTGGGGAGACAATCAAAGCAAAGGGCCTGGAATTCCCCAAAGGTGAGTCACAGCCCTTAGGCGCCAGTGGGGTCGCGGAGTAGAGAGTGAGGTCTCGGGTGGGCGCTGAGCCTCCCCTCGGCAGCTGCAGAATTACGGACGGGAGATTCAAGGCCCACTCCAAGGACATAGGCTGCGTGCGGGGCAAATGTTTTTTGTTTTTTTTTTTTAACATTTGTTCCCCCTATTATTTATTGTTATTCCATATGTTCTACTTGTTTGTTGACAAGGTAGATAAAAGGAGCATCAGACACAAGGTTTTCACAATCACACAGTCACATTGTGAAAGCTATATCATTATACAGTCATCCTCAAGAAACATGGCTACTGGAACATAGCTCTACATTTTCAGGCACTTCCCTCCAGCCTCTCCATTACATCTTGAATAACAAGATGATATCTACTTGATGCATAAGAATAACCTCCAGGATAACCTCTCGACTCTGTTTGGAATCTCTCAGCCATTGACACTTTGTCTCATTTCATCATTCCCTTTTGGTCAAGAAGGACAAACGGTTTTTATCTTAAAACTTTTAAACTCACATGTAGCACATACAAGAAGTGCAAAAAATGCTACCGGCCTGCTGAAAGGATCACCATCAAGAAAAGCTTGTGCCAACGACTCCAGACCAGGAAGAAAACATTCCCAACATCCCAGAAGCATCCACATGTCCCCCAGTATTATCCTCAGTGAAAATGTAAATTGTTAATTTTAATTTTTTCTGACAATGTCTAAGCCAGCTTTTCTCAAAAAAAAAAAAAATATATATATATATATATATATATATATATATATTTTACCCTGAAGAACCCTGGAAACAATTTTCAGATCTCAGGGAAACTCATCATAACAATTTTGATATCTACAGCTCATGGTATGTTAACATGCTCATGTTGTAGATACAATAATCCAATGATAACTGCCAAGACTCTTTAGAGGGGAGACTGATATTTTTCCAGAGACGTGTTTATCTTGGGCAACTTATTTGGAGGCTTGTGGCAGTTTGGGTGTGGCTGATAAATTCACTGCCCGGGACGGGGCATTGCTGAGCCAGCACAAATGCCACCTGAGGATACTGATTATTTAAAAATGCCAATAAATAGTAAAATGAAGAGCTGTAAGCCTTTGTGTAGGCGTCCCCCCACTCTTCAGGAGACGGCTAGGAGAAAATGGAGGGTTGTTTTAGGGTCAGAGGCATCTGTTGAAAAACCTTGGTTAGATTGTGAAACACCTTTAATCTCTGTGGTATTGTCTGTGAGTTGCTCTTAACTGCCCCATAGTTTTAAGATACAGGAGGAGGTGTTTCTTTTGGTGCTGATACTGCAACCCCACCACAAAGTGTTTTTGCTTGTTTCCTTGCTTGTTTGTGACGAGTCAGTCTAAGGCCAGGAGATTAACCAAGGCTGCCCGGTGCTGGCTTTGGCAGCACATACACTAAAATTGGCACATACAGAGGAGAGTAGCATGGCCCCTGCACAAGGATGACATGCAATTCGGGAAGCAGGCCATATTTAAAAAAAAAAAGGGACTCTGTGGTTATACTAGCCTCTGATCAGCACACAGAGGGACAGAAGAATAGACAAAGGAACTGCAGGCCAAGGGTGGGCGTCTCTCGTGTTTGGATGCCGTCCCTGCTGGGTGGGAGTGAAGACAGGAGGTTTAGCTTGCCAGTAGGGGGCGGCAGAGCACAAGGCAGTTCCGGTCCTGGTGTCCACAACTCCCCGTGACCAGCACCCCATAAGGCAGCGGGGGTGACGGAGGGGGCCCCAGGTTACGTGGCCCGTGGTTTTGGCCAGGGATATTCCAACTACCTCCTTCCCAGGTTTCAAGGCAGCGTCTGGGTTCATTAGTTGGCTGGAGCGTAGGGGCGGCTCTGGTTAATTGCGGGGACAGGAGGGCTGTGAGCGACCCTCGGGGGTCGTCTTGGACGGTGTCCTCTCCGTCAGTGAACCCATCCGCTGGGGCAAGGGCTGATCACATGGGGCAGCCCGGGAGCAGGTATCCCTCCTGTTTAGTGGGGGATCTCTAGAGAAGCAGAGCCAGTAGGAGAGCTCTGTAAATATGAGATTTATAAAGATGTCTCCCACAATCCTGGGAATGGAAGAGCCCAAAATCTGTAGGGCAGGCTGTGAAGCTGGGGGCTCCAATGAAGGGTCTCTACGAACTCCACAGGAGAGGGGAAGGGGTTTGGAGTTTTTGCTTGGTGGGTGCAGAATGTTTGTGAATTTTGGAAAATTCTAAATAAAGTGAGCGCTGGGGTGGCTTCCTCATTCTGAGAAGAAACCCCAGGTGCCTGCTTGGTTAAAAAAAAAAAAAAGGGTCGTTGTCACAGAGCTCCATGACTTTTAGAGGCTCCTCTAGGACACACCCAGCAAAGGCTTTGACTGTGTGTACTCACATGGCTGCCTGTTCTTCCCTCCACAGGCAGAATAGGTTTTGTCCATGTTTATATGCAAATAGGTGTTAAGTCTTTGTAAACTCTTTGCCATCTAAGTACTTATCTCAGAATAGTATGTCCAGCAGGCTGGGATAGAGGACAATTAGCCAGGCAGGTTTGATTTAATTATACTCATGAGGCTGTTGGCGCGGTATGAGAATCTTGGGTTATGCCTGGGTGTAGCATCATGATGCATGGTGCCAGAGGGCCCATGTGATACACAGGTTGGATGGCTTTGGGTCCTCATCCATGCTCGGTGGCATGTTGGGAGTGACAGCCAGAAAAATCCTCTGTCCCACCCCTGGGTACAATTTTAGGATTAGCCAAGTATTGTTTGAGCATTCCTGGACCTGCCTGGTGAGGCCTTCAGGGTGGTAAGTAAGCCTATGACCTATGCAGTCTGCAAAATCACTAAAACCCAGAGCTGGGGTGAACAGTGACATTGCACCAGTCAGTGAGGTCCAACTTCTAGGACTGCTACTGGTATCATGCCAGCTGGCACTGGTGCTGCGTCTCCCTTGCTGAGAGATTGCGTAGTGCTTTCTCTCAGGACTTGTTCTGTCTGGTGCTTGCCAGCCCGGGTATCATTCCTTGTATGGGGTCATAAGCCCTCATGGCCGGGGAAAAGGTAGTCATTTTTCATGTGACTGGCATCCACCTGATGTAGCTGTTTTCACTTCTAAAGTTGACCCAGATGGCTTCATTGCTTGGTTTGGGGAGTGATAATCTCCACTTCCTGGGGCTCAGCCATGATGGGAAGTCATCCTACATAACCAAAATGACTGTGGGAGAAGCATTCCCACCCTACCCCTCAACCACCGGGGTATGTGACCCCGTCTATGAGACGACAATGTTTGGTTTTGGAGTGGGCCCAGGAGCTTGGGGCCCTGAATGGACAGTCCCCGAGGGACCCACTGGATATGCTACATAGGGATGAATTCTAGGTGGGGTATCAGCAGGGACATTGAATAGTGACTCTGTTGCAGTGAGTGGGGCGTGTGTGGAAATGGGTGAGGCTGTGAGCTGTTTCCAAATGTGGAGCCCCCACAAGGGCCTTCTTTGTATGAGAAAATTATTTTGTTTCCATTGGCATGATCCCCCTGCCAGCCTTCTGGCCCACAGCCCATGATCCCAGAGATCAGTGTATTTTGCTTTTTTCTGTTCGGTTGGTTAAATTCTACAGAGGCGGCTCTCCCAATCTCCTGCCCAGAAGGTCTGCCGTTGGAGGCCAATGTTCTGAGAACTAAAGGACACAGAAGATTAAGGGTCTCAGTGTGAAAAATCCCATTGAAGCCCCCATGTTATGAAGACAGTCCTCCCACCCTCAACCGTGCCCAGAGATGCTCCGTTAAATCCCCTTGAGAGAGTGGATCTCCTCCTTCTGCTAACCTGGATGACAGGCAGCTGTCCAGCCATGCTAAATGCAAGTAAGAAACTTTAGATTCAATTGCTTCTTAAATGAGCTAATTCTGCTTTATCCACACATTGCTTCTACTTATAATTGGTGGTATCTGGAGCCACAATTGCTGGTCCTTTGATGACTCTGTAATATAAACCAGGTGTTGTTTGGCTTTCCGCATTGCTGACCTAGGATACAGTTTTCTTGGCCTTATTAGTAATTTGCCACTCACATATCCACTGTCTATTTTCCAAAATAATCTCACTTGTGTCTCCTCTCATTTCTGTTTTTATTGGGTTATGCTTTTATTTGCATTTACTGGCATTTAAATACGGCTTGTGGTGAGACATGAGGCTAATGAATGACCATCTTTTATTAGACTTAACTGTTATTTCATACTTTTTATTTCTTCAATTCCCTGCGTACATCTTTCACTCACTGCTTAGTACCGTCTCCCAAATAAGTAGTTCTCTGTTTCCAGTCTAGAATTTGTCCTGTAGACTGTTTTGGTTTTCAATGACTATGTATTTTATTTCCGGGCTTTGTAAATGGTTCTTTTACACCATGTGGACTAGTAGGGAGCCAGAGTGGTAAGGAGAAAGAAGGGCAGGTTATCAGCCTGTTGTGGGCAGGCACTCAGGAAAGGCAGTGTCGCACGGAAACCAGATTCCTAGGGGACAACTGTGGTGGAGGACACTGAACCTTGGGATAGAAGCACGTTGGGGAAGCAGAGAATGGAGCTCTGAATCTGAGCCAATGCCTAGAAAGGGGGGATAAAGTGGTCTTACACCAGGGGCACTCACTTGCCGGCTATGCTAGAAGCAGAAGCAGATACTCTCCAGGAGAAAGCTTCTCCCACAGATTAAGATCAAGCAAGGAGTTCACAAACAACAATTATCAAATACACAAAGAAGTAAGCCACTAATAGGCACAAATTGAAACAACATGAAAAAAGAAAAAAAAAAAACAGATTAGATCTTCAGGCCCTAAAGCGATGAAATTTACAAAACAGAATATACAACACATACATTCAAAATGTTTAAAGAAAAAATCGAGCTGTATTTACAGACACAAACATATAAAAAGAATGCTATCTGGATTGAATAAATAGATTAGAAAAAAATCTAGAAACAAGAAAAAATATTTATTGAAATTAAAATCTCAAAGGATGGCTTAAAACAGTAGATTGTGAGCAAATGAAGGAATAAGTTCATTGGAAGGGTTGTCGAAGGAATATTTCCAAAGTGTGACAAAGATAGATAAGGATATTAGAAAAAGGAAAGAGATGTGGAGGATAAAATGAAATGGTTTAATATAGAACTAATTGGCATGTCAGAAGGGAAGTATAATGATAACAGAAAAAAAGAAATATTTAAAGAGATGGGTTAATGATAATCCAGAACTAATGAAATAGAAAAACCCATGGATCAGTGTATACGAAGCAGGAAAAATGAACATAAATCCATAGCTATATAAAACAGAATGAAACTTCAGAACACCATTGATGAAGAGAATCTTGAAAATAGCCAAAAAGAAAGGACAATCCACCTGCAAAGGAACAAAAGTTAAGCCTGACAATAAAAAGTCTCTATAGCAAAAATAGAAGTCAGAAAACAATAGAATAAATTCCTTGGAGTGTTGAAATAAAGTATTTTTCAACCAGGAAATGTGCAGCCATCAAAACTATCTTTTATCTGAAATGCTAGTGATAAATGAAAGCAAGGGGTAAGGGGTATGGTAGGTATAATCTTTTTTTCTCTATTATCGTTTTATTCCTTTTTCTGATGTCTTTTTATTTCTTTTTCTAAATCGATGCAAATGTTCTAAGAAATGATGAATATGCAACTATGTGATAATATTAAGAATTACTGATTGTATATGTAGAATGGAATGA